>JAXIVJ010001213.1:140000-148003 GCA_036785665.1 Chirona hameri
CGAGCGCTTTCTGGCGCTGTATCACTTGGCGTGATCGGGTCCTGGATGCGCGTATGGTGCACGTGCAGGCGTTTTCACCCCTGTTTTGGAAATGGCGGTTTCCGCTCACAAGATACCGAAACCGGGCGCGATAATTGTCCTCGGTTGTGTGTATTGACTCACGACACATGCATTCCGAGGCATTCCGATTGGCCCGAGGGGTGCACACTGGCACGTGCACAGGGGTATCCCGTTGCGCACCGTTCTGCCATATCAGGCGCACTACGCCTCCTACAGCGCTACAATTTGGCACAGTGAATGATGTACCTATCCCTCGTTCCACTCCAAGTTTTGCGGCCGAAGCGCTTTCATTTACACACATCATGACCATTGCACGTGACTTTGACCGCATCGGGGTCAGGACCTGCACGTGCGCCATGTACCCCCCCCCCCCCCCCCATGTAAGGGTATTTATTGTTAAGGCGTTATTGTGGAAAATTGAACCACTAACTTTGTATTATTATTGTGCCCATCGCCGGCCAATGGTATGTTCTTAACACCCTAAAGGTGGGTTACCGATTGAAATCTTGTGCAGGGCGCTGGGGCGAAAAATGTACTGAATCTCCATTCCGGAGAAATCATAGTTTTTCGCAAATAGCGCTTTACCTAATAAAGATAAGGCAATAATGTTGACGTCATCGTGTTCGTCTCGTCAAGGCGCTTTGAATCATATTCCTGTTGACCAGGTTAGGTCATCTAAACAAAAAAATTATATCAGGTCAAGTGGCTGACCCAAGTAGGTCATGTTGCATATTGGGAGACATGTCTCGACGAGACAAACACACTGATGCCGGTTTCACTTCTCTATCTTCATTCTGTCGAGATATATGAACAAAGTAAGTCTTGGTGACCTCAGATGACCTCGGCTGACTCTGTAGGATCACTGAACAAAATTGCATCTGGATCATCAAGCATGACCTATGGTAACATGATTCAGAAGGGAAACTCTATTTTCTACGATTGTTCAAACATTTATCGTTTTTCCACCAAAAATGGCATGACATGACGTCATTAAAACGTCATTATCTCCCAAAATACTGCATTAATTCCATTGGAATTTGGTGAGAAGACGTAGAATTGATGCAGCATAAGGTACTGCAAGTTTGACGTTGATATCTATCATAGTTTGCAAGTTATTGAGCAAATCTGGGAGGGGACGGGGGGGGGGGGGCAGATTCTGCCGGTAACCGGGCAAAAAGTTCGTAAACATAAGGTTCGTAACGGAAAAAGTTCGTAAGCAAAGGTTCGGAACCTTATCCGATACGAACCTTGCTTACGAACTTTTTCTTTACGAACTTCCGCATACAAACATTTTGCACACGAACTTTATCCGTTACGAACTTTTTTAATACGAACTTTATCCGATACGAACCTTTTCCATTACGAGCTTTAGCCGTTACGAACTTTATCCCATACGAACCTTATCCGATGCGAACATTTGCATACGAAACCTTTTCTTACGAACTTTTTTTACATTACGAACTTTTTACTTTACGAACTTCAGCATACGCACCTTTTGCATACGAACTTTATCCGCTTCGAACTTTTTTATTACGAACTTTATCCGGATACGAACCTTTTCCATTACGAACTTTAGCCGTTACGAACTTTATCCCATACGAACCTTATCCGATGCGAACATTTGCATACGAACTGTTGCTTACAAAATTTTCCGTTACGAATCTTATGTTTACGAACTTTGGTCCGGGAAGCCCCCCCCCTCCCCTCCCCAGCGGGGTCGCCGGTTAAGTGTCACAGGGGCTGCTTGAATTGCATCAGGCGCGTTGTGTCGTCTTATCATTTAAAAAAGGATGCATACAGACTTCAAATTCAATCATCGGCCGGAGCGCTTTCAGCAATTTTGCAAGCGAATGTAAAACAAACGCATAGATGGAATATTTTGTTTTGCGCGAGCTGTTATTATGAAAGCGCTTCGGCCGCAAACTTGGAGTGGAACGAGAGATAGGTACATCATTTACTGTGCCAAATTGTAGCGCTCTAGGAGGCGTAGTTCGCCTGATATGGCAGAACGGTGCGCAACGGGATACCCTGTGCACGTGCCAGGTGCACCCCTCGGGCCAATCGGAATGCCTCGGAATGTATGTGTCGTGTGTCAATACACACAACCGAGGACAATTATCGCGCCCAGTTTCGGTATCTTGTGAGCGGAAACCGCCATTTCCAAAACAGGGGTGAAAACCGCCTGCACGTGCACCGTTCGCGCACCAGCAGCACCCGATCATCCCAAGTGATACAGCGCCAGAAAGCGCTCGTCGAGCTCTATTGGTGCAACCAAGTTTGGTGTCGCTAACTCGAAAATTTATATAGCCAGAAGCCCAAAATAGTAATCGGCGGTCCATCGGAGGTCAATGACCTCAGTTGACATCTGAAAATGTCAATCGAGGTCACAATCTCAGTGGAAACCACAACTGTCACCTGGAAACACCTGTGCATATGCTCATGAACAACAAACACTCGAAAACTGCAGAAGTTACAAGCATCGATACTGCGGGACGCCAGTTTGCGCCTGACATGACCTTGAGAAACAGGTAATAGGTCACTGGGGTCATGTGGGTTAGAAATTCAAATTTTTCTGAGTATGTGGGATTTTTTTCTTCTTCAAAAGTAGGGTACTGAAAGTTGCATCGAAATCGGTTGGAAACTACGAGTTATTTCAGAAAAACCGAGGGGGAGGTGGCATCCACCCCCCTACCCGGGGCGAGGGTTAACCCGCGAGTTAGTTTTTTTTTAGCCCCCTTAGGAATATCTCAACAACTAATGCAGATATCGACGCAAAACTTTCAGTACCTTTCTGGGTATCATTTTTACACCTTTTGAGAGAAAAAATTAGACAATTTCGCCAGAAATTTTTCGAGATATATTGAATTTAGTGACGTCACTAAACACGATTTTGACACCAAAATCAGCTTAACTTTACCAGGCCGTACAAATGCCGCATTTGAAGCAAAATGCAATCGAAAAACACTAAAAGGTAGACAATTGCAAGGGCTACAAACCAGCTATCTCGAAATTTCGCAAATTGTGTTTTTTTTTACCCCAAAGATGTTTTAAAAAATTGGGGAAAATGCTCACAAATCAAATTTGTCAAAGATATTGAAAAAACGGAATATATGTCAGATAACGACATATGGGCAACTACCATACCAAATTTCAAAATGATATCGTCTTTTTTGACTGACATGGCATATAAAAGTATGGGTAAATCATGACGTCATATTTGAAATTGCGTTTTCTGGCTTTTATTGACCAAATACAGACAAATAAATCCCAGCACTGTTTTTTTATAGATAAAACTGATATTAGAAACATGTTTTTTCATTTCGATTTATCAATTTCAAATTTTGACCTTCAGTGACCGAACTTGACCTGATACTTGACACTAACTTCACGTAAATGAAGTCAGGTGGTAAAATGAATACCATATCGAATTCTACGCGTTAAAAGCATCCATAAAACATGCGCTGCATGACTTTCGTAGATATTTTGTGGTGTAGTGACCTTTTGTGACCTGACCTTGACCTTGATCTTTTCCAACAATTTTCACTTTAGCTCATGTGGGATATGTATCATACCTTTGACAGCACTTTGGGTGATTATAGGAGCAATCGAAGGCCATGGATGGCAAGATATTGTCCATAAACTCAAATACCTCGATTTTGACGTTTGACTTGACCGTGACCTGACCTGTGACATTAATTTGAATTTTTTAAAGTTTACGTTAGGTTTATCTCATTGAGCGCTTTCGAATGCCGCCTTGTGCGTTCCGCTGAGATCATTGGTTCTGAAGATACCAGGGGGGCTACCCCCCCCCCCCCCCGTGAGTCGTGTTACAGAATATACCCCAGTGACTGTCGGGTTAAAGGTCGGAGTCAATTTCGGAGTTGGAGTCGGAGTTCACTCCGGGATTGTAGGGGTCGGAGTCACTTGAAAGCCGACCGACTCCGCAGCCATGATTGGGCTCGTTGGCGTCGCCAGGATTTTTCGGTTTGGGGAGATATCTCAGACAGACATTAACTAGAACTACCTAATTACAAATATTGTTTACTAGGAATAAGGAAATTGCCCAGTTGGCATATTTGGCTTCAGGGCGATTCCATGGACTTCATTCAACCTAATCCATTCTTTCTGACCCTACAATCACCTCAATCCAGTTGGCATATTTGGCTTCGGGGCGATTCCATGGACTTCATCAACCTAATCCATTCTTTCTGACCCTACAATCACCTCAATCCAGTTGGCATATTTGGCTTCAGGGCGAATTCCATGGACTTCATCAACCTAATCCATTCTTTCTAACCCTACAATCACCTCAATCCAGTTGGCATATTTGGGCTTCAGGGCGATTCCATGGACTTCATCAACCTAATCCATTCTTTCTGACCTACAATCACCTAATATGTGTAGCGATCTCAGGAGGTCGCCAACCGGAGATTGGAGGCAGGGGCAAATTGCTCCTCTTGCCCCCCCCCCCCCCCGGTGACACCTATGCTTGGGCTCCTCCCAAGCCCATTTGGTAAGTGGACCAGCACTGCTCAGTTTTCATCCTGAGGCCTGACACAGCAGGGATGTCCACTGGTAATTAAGGCACAACTCTGGTGAACTATATGTCGCGGACTGGGGTGGTCTGCTACTTGTGACAGTGGGCATCCATGATCAGATAAGGCATTGGCTGAACAATACCAAACGTCGTGATCAGGTAAGGCCATTGGCATGAACAATACCAACATCGTGTTCAGATAAGGCCATTGCTGAACAATACCAACGTCGTGATCAGATAAGGCCATTGGCTGAACAATACCAACGTCGTGTTCAGATAAGGCCATTGGCTGGACAATACCAACGTCGTGTTCAGATAAGACCATTGGCTGAACAATACCAACGTCGTGTTCAGATAAGGCCATTGGCTGCACAATACCAACGTCGTTATCAGATAAGGCCATTGGCTGAACAATACCAACGTCGTGATCAGATAAGGACATTGGCTGAACAATACCAACGTCATGATCGATAAGAACCATTGGCTGAACAATACAACGTCGTATCAGATAAGGCCATTGGCTGAACAATACCAACGTCGTGATCAGATAAGACCATTGGCTGAACAATACCAACGTCGTGATCAGATAAGGCCATTGGCTGAACAATACCACAACGTCGTGTTCAGATAAGGCAATTGGCTGAACAATACCACGTCGTATTCAGATAAGCCATTGGCTGAACAATACCAACGTCATGATCAGATAAGACCATTGGCTGAACAATACCAACGTCGTTATCAGATAAGGCAATTGGCTGAACAATACCAACGTCGTGATCAGATAAGACCATTGGCTGAACAATACCAACGTCGTGATCAGATAAGGCCATTGGCTGAACAATACCAACGTCGTGATCAGATAAGGCCATTGGCTGAACAATACCAACGTCGTGATCAGATAAGGCCATTGGCTGAACAATACCAACGTCGTGATCAGATAAGGTCATTGGCTGAACAATACCAACGTCGTGTTTCTTTGCGTGATGATTCCCCAGAACTGTGTATGGTGCCTCAGGCTATGAAGCTGTTGCTGACGTCTGTGTATGGAGCCTCAGGCTATGAAGCTGTTGCTGACGTCTGTGTATGGAGCCTCAGACTATGAAGCTGTTGCTGACGTCTGTGTATGGAGCCTCAGGCTATCAAGCTGTTGCTGGACGTCTGTGTATGGAGCCTCAGGCTATGAAGCTGCTGCTGACGTCTGTGTATGGAGCCTCAGGCTATGAAGCTGTTGCTGACGTCTGTGTATGGAGCCTCAGGCTATGAAGCTGCTGCTGACGTCTGTGTATGGAACCTCAGGCTATGAAGCTGCTGCTGACGTCTGTGTATGGAGCCTCAGCTATGAAGCTGTTGCTGACGTCTGTGTATGGAGCCTCAGGCTATCAAGCTGTTGCTGACGTCTGTGTATGGAGCCTCAGGCTATGAAGCTGCTGCTGACGTCTGTGTATGGAGCCTCAGGCTATGAAGCTGTTGCTGACGTCTGTGTATGGAGGCCTCAGGCTATGAAGCTGTTGCTGACGTCTGTGTATGGAGCCTCAGCTATGAAGCTGTTGCTGACGTCTGTGTATGGAGCCTCAGGCTATGAAGCTGTTGCTGACGTCACAATGGCTGCTTGAACTGCGACACGACATCGCACAGCACGGCTATGATGTGGTAGTGCTGTGTGAGACCTGGCTCAAACCATCGACCCACAACAGACTAATACCAATACCCGGCTACCAGCTGCTGCGGAGGGACAGGGCTGACGGTAGAGGTATGGTGGCGTTGCTGTGCTAGCAAAGGAGTCACTTGAGGTGACTGCGGTGGACGGACCTGATCAGGTCATGGCAGGGCTCCAAACTGGAGTCGCTGTGGGTCCAAATCCGTGCTGGCTCGCAAAAGTGATGTTGTGTTCGCTCTACCGGACCACCAGTTCAGACGCAGTCCCGAGTCACCGCCGACATCGATCAGCTGGAGCTGGAGCAGCAACTCCAGCACAATCGCCACCCGCCACAGTGGACCGATCATTATATGCGGAGACATCAACATCAACACCAACAACAACACCACAACAGCAACGATGGCACCTTGGCCACTAGATTCAGGGAGTTTCTCACAGCATACTCCATGCAGCAGCACATCAGTGGTCCTACGTTCCGGTCATCTGGCTCCACCATTGCCGTGATCTGTACAAGCCGTGGTGTTGAGCGGGCCGGCACGCTGCACTCGCGACTATAGCCCACATAACTGGTCGCGTGCTTTAGTGTCGCTGCCCCACTACCGACCTGTGCAGTGCTCACTGAGGAGCTGGCGGAAACTGGGCGTGACAGAGCTGAATTGCAACCTACAAAACGTGGACTGGAGCGCTGTGTACAACAGTGTCGATCCCGAAGAGCAGTGGGACTATTTTCTAGCGGTGACACTCTATTATAGACAGCTTAACCCTTGTCAGACACCAAACGGTGCGCAACCCAACAGCGCCCCCAGTGACAGAAAGCCACTGAAGACCTGATGACTCGGCAGCGCGCAGCGCTCCGTGCCTCTGATCGTGACCTGTACAAGGACTTGAATCGGCAGGTCAGGTCGCCTGTCCGCCGTGATACGCGGGAGAAGATCGATCGGCGCATACGGGAGGGCGGACCAAGCTCCCTGTGGCGCAGTATGCAGCCCGTTCCGTTATATCGGGCAAACGGCCGACCAGGTCGGTCGCCTCCTGACGCGGACGCGGATACGTGACCAGTACTTCGCCAGTATTGGTACCGCCACGCTCGACAGGTGGACTCCTCAGGCCCCGGAGCTGGCCGGTGCGCCTGCCGCGCGTGGCCACCGGCCGGTTCCAGGTGTCGCCGGGGCAACTGCGGCGCGTCATAGCCCGGATGCGGAACAGTACATCGTGTGGTGCCGACGGTTTATGTGTACGTTTCATTAAGCAGTGTATGGATTCCGTTTGTCCAGTCATCACCCATATTGTGAATTCTAGCCTGACCAGTAATATGAGAGAGAGCGAACAGAGAGCGAGAGAGCGAGAGAGCGAGAGAGCGAGAGAGAGAGAGAGCGAGAGAGAGCGAGAGAGAGCGAGAGAGAGCGAGAGAGAGCGAGAGAGAGCGAGAGAGAGCGAGAGAGAGCGAGAGAGCGAGAGAGAGCGAGAGAGAGCGAGGAGAGAGCGAGAGAGAGCGAGAGAGAGCGAGAGAGAGCGAGAGAGAGCGAGGAGAGAGCGAGAGAGAGCGAGAGAGAGCGAGAGAGAGCGAGAGAGAGCGAGAGAGAGCGAGAGAGAGCGAGAGAGCGAGAGAGAGCGAGAGAGCGAGAGAGAGCGAGAAGAGCGAGAGAGAGCGAGAGAGAGCGAGAGAGAGCAGAGAGCGAGAGAGCGAGAGAGAGCGAGAGAGAGCGAGAGAGAGCGAGAGAGAGCGAGAGAGAGCGAGAGAGAGCGAGA
>JAXIVJ010001214.1:0-135000 GCA_036785665.1 Chirona hameri
TAGCATATCAGTGTCCCAAAATGTGTTTGTGGGAATGGGAAATGGCACCCAAGTGCAAATAGTTTTCCACTCTCACTCCCATTTTAGGAGTGGATTTTCCACTCCCAAAGTATGAATTGTGATATTGAAATTAACCCGCGCCGTGCCGGTGCTCGGCGCCACCTTCGCCGTGCCAGGGGGGGGGGGGCATTTAGACGCCCCGCTCTCGAACTCGGCTCCTATGGGTTGCAGACTAAAGCCGAAAATACCATTTGAAAGCTCTTCAAAAATAATTTTAAAACTATTTCGGTGATTTTTTGGCTCAGGTCAACATTGAGGTCACCAGAGATCATCAATGGTCAGATTTTCCGGTTTTAGGACTTCGCTTCAAACACCCCCAAATATCTCGGGAACTATGATAGCTAAGAACAAACGAAAAAAACAATCGAAAGATCTTGAAAAATGCAATCGCATTTGGTGTCCTCAAATTTGGATCAGGTCAATAGTTTAGGCTCCAGAGGTCATCAAAGGTCAACATTTTATTTTTTTGGGAAAAACTGTCCTTTGCAAATAGCTTTAAACCTAATAAAGATAAGGCAATAATTTTGACATCGTGTTTGTCTTGCCAATGCGCTTCGAACCATGTACGCATTGACCAGGTTAGGTCAACTTAGAAATTTGACCTCAGGTGAAGGTCAAGTGGTGATCCAAGTAAGTCATGTTGCATATTGGAAGATGTGTATCGACGAGACAAACACATTGGTGCCGGTTTCACTTCTCTATCTTAATTCTGTCTAGAGTTATTGGCACAAAAGTGCTGGTGACCTAGGATGACATCGGCCGACCCTGAACAAAAATTGCACCTGGGTCATCAATGATGGCCTATGATAACATGATCCAGAAGGAATTGGACTGATATCATGTGTATCCTGGGAAAAGGAAGCATTTGAATATTTCCCCATTGACTTATAATAGGCCACGAAATTGACCCGACCTTAGGTCACAGATATACAAAATCCGAGATATCAAATTGTAGGCACCTATGACCTTATGAAGTGCTGTAAGCTTGAAACCGATCGGCCCAAAACTGTGGCTGTGGTACGTAGGCAAACGTTTTTGGAGTATTTTTTTACCTGACCTGAAATGACCCGAGGTCAATAATTTTACACGGTGTGGGCAATTGATGCCCCAACAGCTGTGCCAAATTTGCTGTTGTTCCGCTATCATCGAGAAACCTTAGGGGGTCTAAACGCCCCCCCCCCCCTCCCCTCGGCACGGCGCGGGTTAACCCTCGCCCTGGTGGGGGGATCATTTTGACCCCCCCCCCCCCCCCCCTCCCGATGTTTTTCGGAAACAACGGGAAAACGGCGGCGCGTAGCGTCGCCAAATTTGGTATAGCTATTCGGGCGTCAAGTACCCACATTGTGTGACATTCCTGACCTCAGGTCATCTCAGGGCAGGTCACCATGTCACGGCAAGTGACCTTATTTTATTTTTATTTTCAAAACACTGGTTTGTGGTCGTGCCAAAGTCGGTCTTTGTCCGAGAGATTTGAAACTTGCAAGATTTCATAAGGTCATAATTAATAAGTACCTACAATTCGTATATCTCGGATTTGTTGTATCGGTGACCTAAGATCAGGTCAATTTCGTGACCTCTCCATTATAAGTAAAATGCAAATGGGAAAATATACAAATGCTTCCTTTTCAGAGAATATGCATTGGATCAGGCCAATTCTTCCAGAATCATGTTATTTTAGCTAATTCTTGATCACCCAGGTGCAATTGTTGCTCAGTCACCCCTGCAAGGTCAGCTGAGGTCATCTGAGGCCACCAGCAATTTTTTCCCAATAACTCTTGATATAATACAAATAGAGACGTGCGAACGACACCACTGTGTTTGTCTCGTCTCGTCGCGTCGCCACACATGCAACATGACCTACCTGTGTCACCAAATAACCTTGACCTGAGGTCACATTTTGAAGTTTACCTAACCAGATTACCATTCATATTTTTCGAAGCGCCTTGACGAGACAAACACGATGGTTTTAAAATTATTGTTCTATGTTTAACTGATAAACAGTTATTCACTAACTACTTTGGGGGGGGGAATGCACTCGTGAGTCGTGACATTTGGTGACCTCTGGAGCCTTAACTATTGACCCGAGCTCAAATTTGAGGACACCAATTGCGATTGCATTTTTCAAGAGCTTTCGATTGTTTTTTTTCCGTTTGTAACTAGCTATCATAGTTCCCAAAATATTTGGGGGTGTTCGAAGCGAAGTCCTAAAACTGGAAAATCTGACATTTTATGACCTCTGGTGACCTCAATATTGAACTGAGCCAAAAAGTACCCGAAGTAACTTCGAATGTAATTGTCGAGAGCTTCGAACGTTTTTTCCGCGTCTTTCTAGCCCTTCTAGTTTTCGAGTTAGACGGGGTCTTTTTGCCCCCCTCCCCCCCCCCCCCCCCCCCCCACACACACACACACCAGGGCGAAGTTGTCTCAGAGGCCCACCGGGACGCGGGTTAATACATGATTTCAACGAAAACTACTGCTTTTCATATTCAAAACAAATCAATATTGTACCATTTTTCTACATCATTTTCCACTTTCATGTTTTTTTTCTCGAATTTTCCACTCACACCCAAGCAAAAATCGAATTTGGGACACTGTAGCATATTGATATGTAGTTTAATTTTAAACCAATATTTTTAGCATCCAGGATGGTATATTATATTTTTTGTCTTAGATGGCTGGAACTCCTTTTTATTGCAGTAGAGTATATTCTTAGATAAATCATAAATTCAAGTGTTTAAATTTTTTGGTGAGAAGCAAGGTTTTGGGAAGCCCTAGAGTGTTACATGAGATAGACATTTCAGGATGGAGTGGGGAGTTCTATTCAAATTTATTTTTATTTTTACAAACAACAGGATGTTCCAAAACCTTCCCCAACAACTAGCTACTAGCATAATAAGTTTCAGGTGAGCTTAGTTGGACTTCCATAATACAAAGCCAGACTTTGAACTTTAGACATCTGTCTCTACCAGCAATACAGAACAACATCCAACAACTCTCATATTCTGTCTCTACCAGTAATACAGAACAACATCCAACAACTCTCATATTCTGTCTCTACCAGCAATACAGAACAACATCCAACAACTCTCATATTCTGTCTCTACCAGCAATACAGAACAACATCCAACAACTCTCATATTCTGTCTCTACCAGCAATACAGAACAACATCCAACAACTCTCATATTCTGTCTCTACCAGCAATACAGAACAACATCCAACAACTCTCATATTCTGTCTCTACCAGTAATACAGAACAACATCCAACAACTCTCATATTCTGTCTCTACCAGCAATACAGAACAACATCCAACAACTCTCATATTCTGTCTCTACCAGCAATACAGAACAACATCCAACAACTCTCATATTCTGTCTCTACCCGCAATACAGAACAACATCCAACAACTCTCATATTCTGTCTCTACCAGCAATACAGAACAACATCCAACAACTCTCATATTCTGTCTCTACCAGCAATACAGAACAACATCCAACAACTCTCATATTCTGTCTCAACCCGCAATACAGAACAACATCCAACAACTCTCATATTCTGTCTCTACCAGCAATACAGAACAACATCCAACAACTCTCATATTCTGTCTCTATTAGCAATACAGAACAACATCCAACAACTCTCATATTCTGTCTCTACCAGCAATACAGAACAACATCCAACAACTCTCATATTTTGTCTCTACCAGCAATACAGAACAACATCCAACAACTCTCATATTCTGTCTCTACCAGCAATACAGAACAACATCCAACAACTCTCATATTTTGTCTCTACCAGCAATACAGAACAACATCCAACAACTCTCATATTCTGTCTCTACCAGCAATACAGAACAACATCCAACAACTCTCATATTCTGTCTCTACCAGCAATACAGAACAACATCCAACAACTCTCATATTCTGTCTACCCGCAATACAGAACAACATCCAACAACTCTCATATTCTGTCTCTACCAGCAATACAGAACAACATCCAACAACTCTCATATTCTGTCTACCCGCAATACAGAACAACATCCAACAACTCTCATATTCTGTCTCTACCAGCAATACAGAACAACATCCAACAACTCTCATATTCTGTCTCTACCAGCAATACAGAACAACATCCAACAACTCTCATATTCTGTCTCTACCAGCAATACAGAACAACATCCAACAACTCTCATATTTTGTCTCTACCAGCAATACAGAACAACATCCAACAACTCTCATATTCTGTCTCTACCAGCAATACAGAACAACATCCAACAACTCTCATATTCTGTCTCTACCAGCAATACAGAACAACATCCAACAACTCTCATATTCTGTCTCTACCAGCAATACAGAACAACATCCAACAACTCTCATATTCTGTCTCTACCAGCAATACAGAACAACATCCAACAACTCTCATATTCTGTCTCTACCAGCAATACAGAACAACATCCAACAACTCTCATATTCTGTCTCTACCAGCAATACAGAACAACATCCAACAACTCTCATATTCTGTCTCTACCAGCAATACAGAACAACATCCAACAACTCTCATATTCTGTCTCTACCAGCAATACAGAACAACATCCAACAACTCTCATATTCTGTCTACCAGCAATACAGAACAACATCCAACAACTCTCATATTCTGTCTCTACCCGCAATACAGAACAACATCCAACAACTCTCATATTCTGTCTACCCGCAATACAGAACAACATCCAACAACTCTCATATTCTGTCTCTACCAGCAATACAGAACAACATCCAACAACTCTCATATTCTGTCTCTACCAGCAATACAGAACAACATCCAACAACTCTCATATTTTGTCTCTACCAGCAATACAGAACAACATCCAACAACTCTCATATTCTGTCTCTACCAGCAATACAGAACAACATCCAACAACTCTCATATTCTGTCTCTACCAGCAATACAGAACAACATCCAACAACTCTCATATTCTGTCTCTACCAGCAATACAGAACAACATCCAACAACTCTCATATTCTGTCTCTACCAGCAATACAGAACAACATCCAACAACTCTCATATTTTGTCTCTACCAGCAATACAGAACAACATCCAACAACTCTCATATTCTGTCTCTACCAGCAATACAGAACAACATCCAACAACTCTCATATTCTGTCTCTACCAGCAATACAGAACAACATCCAAAAACTCTCATATTCTGTCTCTACCAGCAATACAGAACAACATCCAACAACTCTCATATTCTGTCTCTACCAGCAATACAGAACAACATCCAACAACTCTCATATTCTGTCTCTACCAGCAATACAGAACAACATCCAACAACTCTCATATTTTGTCTCTACCAGCAATACAGAACAACATCCAACAACTCTCATATTCTGTCTCTACCAGCAATACAGAACAACATCCAACAACTCTCATATTCTGTCTCTACCAGCAATACAGAACAACATCCAACAACTCTCATATTCTGTCTCTACCAGCAATACAGAACAACATCCAACAACTCTCATATTCTGTCTCTACCAGCAATACAGAACAACATCCAACAACTCTCATATTCTGTCTCTACCAGCAATACAGAACAACATCCAACAACTCTTATATTCTGTCTCTACCAGCAATACAGAACAACATCCAACAACTCTCATATTCTGTCTCTACCAGCAATACAGAACAACATCCAACAACTCTCATATTCTGTCTCTACCAGCAATACAGAACAACATCCAACAACTCTCATATTTTTGTTTCATTTAGTGTCAGGAAAGCAACAATTATTTCAGGTTAAGAACGTGTTGCATGTCAAACAGAATATGAACAATGTTTAAAACATTCTTACACTTGTGAGGCTTTATCATAATGAGAATATAGAGTAATAGCACCCATTCCACTATCTCTCTACTGCACCTCAATTGAATGGTCACCACAGGTAGACTGGAATGGAAATGGAGTGTGGTATTTCAGAATGTAATGGACAATTCGTGGCTATTATTCACTGATTTACATTGAAGGAATTATTTCTATGACGCAGATATGAATGATAGGAACATTGGCGGATCCAGAACAGTGGTGGTGGGGGGGGGGGGGGCAGTTTTTGTTTTGTGGGGGGAATCCCAAAAGGTCTCACGCAATTCTGAAAACTCTTCGGATTTCGCTTGTTTGTGCATTGGTAGCTGATTTAAAACAAGCTATCCTCAGTAAAAGTTGCTTAGATTTTCTTCTATATCAGGAAATGTGTCAATTTTGCGCCGATTTCAGGTGGTTGGGGGGGGGGGAGGGGGACATGGCCGCCTTGCCCCCCCCCCCCCCCCATGGATCCGCCAGTGGATAGGAACACGTGCTCCGCATGCCGCCTGTACTGTGGCCGTCTCCTGTCAGGTGGTGGCGCGTCGCCTGGCCTCGGCTGACTCGGTCCAGTCCGGTCCTCCGGTCCCTCGGTCCTGGCGGTCACTGACCCCTCTCTCTCAGCCGCGCGGCTCTCACCGTCTCACGCATACACAGGCGCTAATGATCCGTCCCACCCTGACCGTCTCAACCGTCCCCAGCCACACCACAGACCGTCCCCAGCCACACCTTACACCGTCCCCAGCCACACCACAGACCGTCCCCAGCCACACCACAGACCGTCCCCAGCCACACCACAGACCGTCCCCAGCCACACCACAGACCGTCCCCAGCCACACCACAGACCGTCCCCAGCCACACCACAGACCGTCCCCAGCCACACCACAGACCGTCCCCAGCCACACCTTACACCGTCCCCAGCCACACCACAGACCGTCCCCAGCCACACCACAGACCGTCCCCAGCCACACCACAGACCGTCCCCAGCCACACCACAGACCGTCCCCAGCCACACCACAGACCGTCCCCAGCCACACCTTACACCGTCCCCAGCCACACCACAGACCGTCCCCAGCCACACCACAGACCGTCCCCAGCCACACCACAGACCGTCCCCAGCCACACCACAGACCGTCCCCAGCCACACCACAGACCGTCCCCAGCCACACCACAGACCGTCCCCAGCCACACCACAGACCGTCCCCAGCCACACCACAGACCGTCCCCAGCCACACCTTACGCCGTCCCCATTCACACCACAGACCGTCCCCAGCCACACCACAGACCGTCCCCAGCCACACCTTACACCGTCCCCAGCCACACCTTACACCGTCCCCAGCCACACCACAGACCGTCCCCAGCCAGACCACAGACCGTCCCCAGCCGTCCCCAGCCACAGACCGTCCCCAGCCACACCTTACGCCGTCCCCAGCCACACCACAGACCGTCCCCAGCCACACCTTACGCCGTCCCCAGCCACACCACAGACCGTCCCCAGCCACACCACAGACCGTCCCCAGCCACACCACAGACCGTCCCCAGCCACACCACAGACCGTCCCCAGCCACACCACAGACCGTCCCCAGCCACACCACAGACCGTCCCCAGCCACACCACAGACCGTCCCCAGCCACATCACAGACCGTCCCCAGCCACACCACAGACCGTCCCCAGCCACACCACAGACCGTCCCCAGCCACACCACAGACCGTCCCCAGCCACACCACAGACCGTCCCCAGCCACACCACAGACCGTCCCCAGCCACACCACAGACCGTCCCCCAGACCGTCCCCAGCCAGACCACAGACCGTCCCCAGCCACACCTTACACCGTCCCCAGCCACACCTTACACCGTCCCCAGCCACACCACAGACCGTCCCCAGCCACACCACAGACCGTCCCCAGCCACACCTTACACCGTCCCCAGCCACACCTTACACCGTCCCCAGCCACACCACAGACCGTCCCCAGCCAGACCACATACCGTCCCCAGCCACACCACAGACCGTCCCCAGCCACACCACAGACCGTCCCCAGCTACACCACAGACCGTCCCCAGCCACACCACAGACCGTCCCCAGCCACACCACAGACCGTCCCCAGCCACACCACAGACCGTCCCCAGCCACACCACAGACCGTCCCCAGCCACATCACAGACCGTCCCCAGCCACACCACAGACCGTCCCCAGCCACACCACAGACCGTCCCCAGCCACACCTTACACCGTCCCCAGCCACACCACAGACCGTCCCCAGCCACACCACAGACCGTCCCCAGCCACACCACAGACCGTCCCCAGCCACACCTTACACCGTCCCCAGCCACACCACAGACCGTCCCCAGCCACACCACAGACCGTCCCCAGCCACACCACAGACCGTCCCCAGCCACACCACAGACCGTCCCCAGCCACACCACAGACCGTCCCCAGCCACACCACAGACCGTCCCCAGCCACACCACAGACCGTCCCCAGCCACACCTTACACCGTCCCCAGCCACACCACAGACCGTCCCCAGCCACACCACAGACCGTCCCCAGCCACACCACAGACCGTCCCCAGCCACACCACAGACCGTCCCCAGCCACACCACAGACCGTCCCCAGCCACACCACAGACCGTCCCCAGCCACACCACAGACCGTCCCCAGCCACACCACAGACCGTCCCCAGCCACACCACAGACCGTCCCCAGCCACACCACAGACCGTCCCCAGCCACACCACAGACCGTCCCCAGCCACACCACAGACCGTCCCCAGCCACACCTTACGCCGTCCCCATGCACACCACAGACCGTCCCCAGCCACACCACAGACCGTCCCCAGCCACACCTTACACCGTCCCCAGCCACACCTTACACCGTCCCCAGCCACACCACAGACCGTCCCCAGCCAGACCACAGACCGTCCCCAGCCACACCACAGACCGTCCCCAGCCACACCTTACGCCGTCCCCAGCCACACCACAGACCGTCCCCAGCCACACCACAGACCGTCCCCAGCCACACCTTACGCCGTCCCCAGCCACACCACAGACCGTCCCCAGCCACACCACAGACCGTCCCCAGCCACACCTTACACCGTCCCCAGCCACACCACAGACCGTCCCCAGCCAGACCACATACCGTCCCCAGCCACACCACAGACCGTCCCCAGCCACACCACAGACCGTCCCCAGCCACACCACAGACCGTCCCCAGCCACACCACAGACCGTCCCCAGCCACACCACAGACCGTCCCCAGCCACACCTTACACCGTCCTCAGCCACACCACAGACCGTCCCCAGCCACACCACAGACCGTCCCCAGCCACACCACAGACCGTCCCCAGCCACACCACAGACCGTCCCCAGCCACACCTTACACCGTCCCCAGCCACACCACAGACCGTCCCCAGCCACACCACAGACCGTCCCCAGCCACACCACAGACCGTCCCCAGCCACACCACAGACCGTCCCCAGCCACACCACAGACCGTCCCCAGCCACACCACAGACCGTCCCCAGCCACACCACAGACCGTCCCCAGCCACACCACAGACCGTCCCTAGCCACACCACAGACCGTCCCCAGCCACACCTTACGCCGTCCCCATTCACACCACAGACCGTCCCCAGCCACACCACAGACCGTCCCCAGCCACACCACAGACCGTCCCCAGCCACACCTTACACCGTCCCCAGCCACACCACAGACCGTCCCCAGCCACACCACAGACCGTCCCCAGCCACACCTTACGCCGTCCCCAGCCACACCACAGACCGTCCCCAGCCACACCTTACGCCGTCCCCAGCCACACCACAGACCGTCCCCAGCCACACCACAGACCGTCCCCAGCCACACCACAGACCGTCCCCAGCCACACCACAGACCGTCCCCAGCCACACCACAGACCGTCCCCAGCCACATCACAGACCGTCCCCAGCCACACCACAGACCGTCCCCAGCCACACCACAGACCGTCCCCAGCCACACCACAGACCGTCCCCAGCCACACCACAGACCGTCCCCAGCCACACCACAGACCGTCCCCAGCCACACCTTACACCGTCCCCAGCCACACCACAGACCGTCCCCAGCCAGACCACAGACCGTCCCCAGCCACACCTTACACCGTCCCCAGCCACACCTTACACCGTCCCCAGCCACACCACAGACCGTCCCCAGCCACACCACAGACCGCCCCCAGCCACACCACAGACCGTCCCCAGCCACACCACAGACCGTCCCCAGCCACACCTTACACCGTCCCCAGCCACACCTTACACCGTCCCCAGCCACACCACAGACCGTCCCCAGCCACACCTTACGCCGTCCCCAGCCACACCACAGACCGTCCCCAGCCACACCACAGACCGTCCCCAGCCACACCACAGACCGTCCCCAGCCACACCACAGACCGTCCCCAGCCACACCACAGACCGTCCCCAGCCACATCACAGACCGTCCCCAGCCACACCACAGACCGTCCCCAGCCACACCACAGACCGTCCCCAGCCACACCACAGACCGTCCCCAGCCACACCACAGACCGTCCCCAGCCACACCACAGACCGTCCCCAGCCACACCACAGACCGTCCCCAGCCACACCACAGACCGTCCCCAGCCACACCACAGACCGTCCCCAGCCACATCACAGACCGTCCCCAGCCACACCACAGACCGTCCCCAGCCACACCTTACACCGTCCCCAGCCACACCTTACACCGTCCCCAGCCACACCACAGACCGTCCCCAGCCACACCACAGACCGTCCCCAGCCACACCACAGACCGTCCCCAGCCACACCTTACACCGTCCCCAGCCACACCACAGACCGTCCCCAGCCACACCACAGACCGTCCCCAGCCACACCACAGACCGTCCCCAGCCACACCACAGACCGTCCCCAGCCACACCACAGACCGTCCCCAGCCACACCACAGACCGTCCCCAGCCACACCACAGACCGTCTCCAGCCACACCACAGACCGTCCCCAGCCACACCTTACGCCGTCCCCATTCACACCACAGACCGTCCCCAGCCACACCACAGACCGTCCCCAGCCACACCTTACACCGTCCCCAGCCACACCACAGACCGTCCCCAGCCACACCACAGACCGTCCCCAGCCACACCACAGACCGTCCCCAGCCACACCTTACGCCGTCCCCAGCCACACCTTACGCCGTCCCCAGCCACACCACAGACCGTCCCCAGCCACACCTTACGCCGTCCCCAGCCACACCACAGACCGTCCCCAGCCACACCACAGACGGTCCCCAGCCACACCACAGACCGTCCCCAGCCACACCACAGACCGTCCCCAGCCACACCACAGACCGTCCCCAGCCACACCACAGACCGTCCCCAGCCACATCACAGACCGTCCCCAGCCACACCACAGACCGTCCCCAGCCACACCACAGACCGTCCCCAGCCACACCACAAACCGTCCCCAGCCACACCACAGACCGTCCCCAGCCACACCACAGACCGTCCCTAGCCACACCTTACACCGTCCCCAGCCACACCACAGACCGTCCCCAGCCAGACCACAGACCGTCCCCAGCCACACCTTACACCGTCCCCAGCCACACCTTACACCGTCCCCAGCCACACCACAGACCGTCCCCAGCCACACCACAGACCGTCCCCAGCCACACCACAGACCGTCCCCAGCCACACCACAGACCGTCCCCAGCCACACCTTACACCGTCCCCAGCCACACCTTACACCGTCCCCAGCCACACCACAGACCGTCCCCAGCCAGACCACATACCGTCCCCAGCCACACCACAGACCGTCCCCAGCCACACCACAGACCGTCCCCAGCCACACCACAGACCGTCCCCAGCCACACCACAGACCGTCCCCAGCCACACCACAGACCGTCCCCAGCCACACCACAGACCGTCCCCAGCCACACCACAGACCGTCCCCAGCCACATCACAGACCGTCCCCAGCCACACCACAGACCGTCCCCAGCCACACCACAGACCGTCCCCAGCCACACCACAGACCGTCCCCAGCCACACCACAAACCGTCCCCAGCCACACCACAGACCGTCCCCAGCCACACCACAGACCGTCCCCAGCCACACCTTACACCGTCCCCAGCCACACCACAGACCGTCCCCAGCCACACCTTACACCGTCCCCAGCCACACCTTACACCGTCCCCAGCCACACCACAGACCGTCCCCAGCCACACCACAGACCGTCCCCAGCCACACCACAGACCGTCCCCAGCCACACCTTACACCGTCCCCAGCCACACCTTACACCGTCCCCAGCCACACCACAGACCGTCCCCAGCCAGACCACATACCGTCCCCAGCCACACCACAGACCGTCCCCAGCCACACCACAGACCGTCCCCAGCCACACCACAGACCGTCCCCAGCCACACCACAGACCGTCCCCAGCCACACCACAGACCGTCCCCAGCCACACCACAGACCGTCCCCAGCCACACCACAGACCGTCCGCAGCCACACCACAGACCGTCCCCAGCCACACCTTACGCCGTCCCCATCCACACCACAGACCGTCCCCAGCCACACCACAGACCGTCCCCAGCCACACCACAGACCGTCCCCAGCCACACCTTACACCGTCCCCAGCCACACCTTACACCGTCCCCAGCCACACTTTACACCGTCCCCAGCCACACCACAGACCGTCCCCAGCCACATCAGACCGTCCCCAGCCACACCACAGACCGTCCCCAGCCACACCACAGACCGTCCCCAGCCACACCAAAGACCGTCCGCAGCCACACCACAGACCGTCCCCAGCCACACCTTACGCCGTCCCCATCCACACCACAGACCGTCCCCAGCCACACCACAGACCGTCCCCAGCCACACCTTACACCGTCCCCAGCCACACCACAGACCGTCCCCAGCCAGACCACAGACCGTCCCCAGCCACACCACAGACCGTCCCCAGCCACACCTTACGCCGTCCCCAGCCACACCACAGACCGTCCCCAGCCAGACCACAGACCGTCCCCAGCCAGACCACAGACCGTCCCCAGCCACACCACAGACCGTCCCCAGTTACACCACAGACCGTCCCCAGCCACACCACAAACCGTCCCCAGCCACACCACAGACCGTCCCCAGCCACACCACAGACCGTCCCCAGCCACACCACAGACCGTCCCCAGCCAGACCACAGACCGTCCCCAGCCAAACCTTACACCGTCCCCAGCCACACCTTACACCGTCCCCAGCCACACCACAGACCGTCCCCAGCCAGACCACATACCGTCCCCAGCCACACCACAGACCGTCCCCAGCCACACCACAGACCGTCCCCAGCCACACCTTACACCGTCCCCAGCCACACCACAGACCGTCCCCAGCCACACCACAGACCGTCCCCAGCCACACCTTACACCGTCCCCAGCCACACCTTACACCGTCCCCAGCCACACCACAGACCGTCCCCAGCCAGACCACATACCGTCCCCAGCCACACCACAGACCGTCCCCAGCCACACCACAGACCGTCCCCAGCCACACCTTACACCGTCCCCAGCCACACCACAGACCGTCCCCAGCCACACCACAGACCGTCCCCAGCCACACCACAAACCGTCCCCAGCCACACCACAGACCGTCCCCAGCCACACCACAGACCGTCCCCAGCCACACCTTACACCGTCCTCAGCCACACCACAGACCGTCCCCAGCCAGACCACAGACCGTCCCCAGCCACACCTTACACCGTCCCCAGCCACACCACAGACCGTCCCCAGCCAGACTACAGACCGTCCCCAGCCACACCACAGACCGTCCCCAGCCACACCATACACCGTCCCCAGCCACACCACAGACCGTCCCCAGCCAGACCACAGACCGTCCCCAGCCAAACCTTACACCGTCCCCAGCCACACCTTACACCGTCCCCAGCCACACCACAGACCGTCCCCAGCCAGACCACATACCGTCCCCAGCCACACCACAGACCGTCCCCAGCCACACCACAGACCGTCCCCAGCCACACCTTACACCGTCCCCAGCCACACCACAGACCGTCCCCAGCCACACCACAGACCGTCCCCAGCCACACCTTACACCGTCCCCAGCCACACCTTACACCGTCCCCAGCCACACCACAGACCGTCCCCAGCCAGACCACATACCGTCCCCAGCCACACCACAGACCGTCCCCAGCCACACCACAGACCGTCCCCAGCCACACCTTACACCGTCCCCAGCCACACCACAGACCGTCCCCAGCCACACCACAGACCGTCCCCAGCCACACCACAAACCGTCCCCAGCCACACCACAGACCGTCCCCAGCCACACCACAGACCGTCCCCAGCCACACCTTACACCGTCCTCAGCCACACCACAGACCGTCCCCAGCCAGACCACAGACCGTCCCCAGCCACACCTTACACCGTCCCCAGCCACACCACAGACCGTCCCCAGCCAGACTACAGACCGTCCCCAGCCACACCACAGACCGTCCCCAGCCACACCATACACCGTCCCCAGCCACACCACAGACCGTCCCCAGCCACACCACAGACCGTCCCAGCCACACCACAGACCGTCCCCAGCCACACCACAGACCGTCCCCAGCCACACCACAGACCGTCCGCAGCCACACCACAGACCGTCCCCAGCCACACCTTACGCCGTCCCCATCCACACCACAGACCGTCCCCAGCCACACCACAGACCGTCCCCAGCCACACCTTACCGTCCCCAGCCACACCTTACACCGTCCCCAGCCACACCACAGACCGTCCCCAGCCAGACCACAGACCGTCCCCAGCCACACCACAGACCGTCCCCAGCCAGACCACAGACCGTCCCCAGCCACACCACAGACCGTCCCCAGCCACACCACAGACCGTCCCCAGCCACACCACAGACCGTCCCCAGCCACACCACAGACCGTCCCCAGCCACACCACAGACCGTCCCCAGCCACACCACAGACCGTCCCCAGCCACATCACAGACCGTCCCCAGCCACACCACAGACCGTCCCCAGCCACACCACAAACCGTCCCCAGCCACACCACAGACCGTCCCCAGCCACACCACAGACCGTCCCCAGCCACACCACAGACCGTCCCCAGCCACACCAACAGACCGTCCCCAGCCACACCTTACACCGTCCCCAGCCACACCACAGACCGTCCCCAGCCAGTATCCGACGAGATGTATCAGCAGCTGTTAGCTGCGGTGCTAGTTTTTGCTTTGGGTGTTTTTTGTTTTGTTTTTGCTGGTTGCCGGTTTTTGCTGGTTGGTGCGTCGCGACCACCGGTGGGTACGAAGTAGAGCTGCTACTTTTCAGGCCTGAGACTACCCGCGCCGCGCCGCGCCGCGCCGCGCCGCAAACACTGTTCAACTACCCACCACTACCCACGTGCTCAAATAAGCTGTCAACTACCCACAACTACCCTCAACATAAATTGTACTATTTTGGGATTGAAGAAAATTAAAGCAAAAACCTTTAAATTATGCAAAGTCATGCAATAAACTTGAATGATATTGCTGATATGAAAGCGCAGTCACTGAAATAAGGTTTAAACTTTCCTTTTTTTAAAGTTGACAATTCTGCTACCCGCCAACTACCCACTTCAGCCAAATGATTGCTTGTGCTACCCACAACTACGTACGCGGGTAGTAACTACCCACGTCTCGTGGGTAAGCGGGTAGAAAAGTGGCACCTCTAGTACGAAGGTAAAACTTTTCCTCTCTGACTCACAAGCTTACAGTTTGTAGGTTTCTAGATTTCAGCAGCATTTAGTTCTGGACAGGGTTGGTTGTCTGGGTGGAGTGCCTTTTCTGGGTCTAATGGATAGTGGATACTCTGGCACCAGATGGTGGCAAAATGCGACTTACTGGATTGTTGTTTGCTGCAGTTACATATTTACGAAGTGGTTGTTTGCTCGTGTTTGCTGTTTTTTTTTCTTCTTTCCAAGTTAAATCTTTTGGAATATATGCGAAGCCCTCACAACGTCTATCTCTATTGTATGTTTACCTCGGCGGGTTTTCCGCTGGCACAGTTGTTATTTCGCCTCAGTGTTTATGTGTGAATATTTTTGCCTTTTTTGTAGGTTTCTGTCAGCTTTATCCTGGACAATCCCACTGTTGGGCTGGGAAGGATTTTGAATAAAAAAAATTGTTGACTTGTTTCAGGTATGTACACCTTAAAAGGACTGTCCCACCTTTTTGAAAGTTGTTGAATCACACTTAATTGTATGTCTCCATGTCAGGCGAGGTCAGCTGAACATGTTCGCGAACTTTTTTTCCGAAAAAAAAATTATCTTGGAAGATATTCAACTGTTAGTTTTAAGCGGAAAATTGGGTTGGTGACGTCATATGATTTTTGTTTTTATAATAGGGAAATAATTTGTGCTGCCAAATGTATGGACATTTTTTTTCTCGACATTATTGCGCAGAAAAGCGAACCACCCGGTGTCTAGATTGGACTTTGGTCTAGATTAGACTATCAGCTGGAGTTGTTGCAGCAGTTGGCCGCCAGGAACCGCTAGTGAGCCAGGGTGTTATGATGTCGCAAGCAAATGGTACCACTAAAGGCGGCCGCACACTAGGCCATTCGGCGCGCGGAGGTCGCGATATCGCTGCGACTTGTCGCGCATCTTTAGCGACTTTCCGCCTTCGCGTCAGCCGAAACGTCAAAAATCGCGGACAAATGTCGTCGGCCGGCCATCTGCGGACCGGCGGAAAAAAAGCTGATTCGAACGAGCTTTTGTCCGCGACTGAACGCCGCGGACAACACAATTGATCTGGCTAACAGTGGCGAATCTATGCAAGACAGAGGTACACATTTTATACAGCATGCTCTTGCCGCTGTGATATTTATTATGTAAAGGTTTTGTGGTTCTAAACTTACATCTTCGTCGAAAAATTACCATCATTAATTTACCTTGGGACAGGCTGTAGGCACAGGTTGCGTCATGCTGTAGGTCGGCGGGGCGGAATCTCGCGAGCGGACAGCGCTGAATCCGCCGGAACAAGGACGATATTCAGCGGTTTCGCCGCGATTTTCCGAGGCGGAATTTCGCAGTGATATCGGGCGCCGAATGCGTAGTGTGCGGCCGCCTTTAATATTGATTTATTTATTTATTTATAAAGGAATAAATATTTAGCGTTAAATATTTAACTGGTACCCTTTGCTTGCGACTCTCTTACACGGCACACAACTCAGCACCAGCGTGCGGGGCGGGGTCGTCCGGTCGTTCCAGTCATTTCTTTTGGAATTAAAGCAATTCCATATTTAATAACTTTGCACGGCGGGGTGGGGCGGTGTCTCGGTGTGGCTCGGCGGCCGGCGCTGCTGGATGGGGTGGTGGGGTGATGGTGACGGCGGTCGGAGACGGTTTATTTGTTTGTTTCCTTTTTCTGCGAGAGGTGCCTCGTGATATGACCTAGAGCATTTGCACCGATCGCCTATATGTTTGCTTATGATTCTACTTGTTTCAAAATATATTTTTGATTGATTGATTGATTGATTGACGTCATAACACCCTGGCTCACTAGCGGTCCCTGGCGGCCAACTGTTGCATCAACTCCAGCTGATAGTGCTAGCCTCTAGATTGCGAACCACCCGGGATCGATAAATGAAAGATGAAAATATTCCAAGGCTGACCTTAAAACAAGTTGACTATCATTACCAATTGGGTAAAGAGAGACGACGCTGTCGGTTTAGAGGCCCTATTCAAATGCACATGGGCCTTATTTTTTACCGATGTCAAAATCAAACTCGAATATCTTTTTGATTAGATCATAATTGTGGTTGTTTAACTGCTACCATACTTAATTTCAATGCCAAGCCATCAAAATGGCTATCTCAACTCAAATATAATGTTAAGGTGGGATAGTCCCTTTAAGTCCGTTTTGAAATGAACAAAAATTAGCAGAAACTTTAAAAGTAGGTACCAGTATGTACACCCTTTGACACTAGTTGATAGAGAAACCAAACCCAAGTAAGGGTCGTCTGAGATAACTAGCACGATTCGAATAACAAACTAGATAGCATGGAAGCCATCTCATGTAACTGCGGTTAATCATTTGTGGAAGTTAATAATTGGCGGAAGCTGCTGTTTCGCCCTTCCGTTGCGGCTCCGACTGGCACGGTTACGCGCAGAAATATGTGCAGTGCTGCGCTGCATAATTTGCATGACTATTGTGTCATCCTTTGTGCAGCCAGTTTATGGATCATTTATGCTTTATGTGGCATGTTTCCGGTTTCCGGTTAGTAAATGTATCTCATCGTGCTCTCACATAAGCCTGATGTCTGTTGGCTTAAACATCAAGCAATGGGGGGGAGCATTCCCCCTCTCGCTGTTTCCCGATTATTCGTTAAACACCGAATGTGCTGCCGTGACAATGGCAATGGCAATGATGATTATATGCGGTCACTGTCACCAGCTTTCCCTGGGGGCCAGCTGTGGTCTTCCTGTTCTAAGGCACATGTGCGGGATGAAGCTGCCCTATTTGTGTTGTGGACGATTCGGTTGAAAAGTTATGGTCAATCAAATTCCATCCTCAGCAAACTCTACCAATACCGCGTTTCAAACTGCGTTTTAATTCCTGTATAGTCATCGCGTGATGGCGATGCCAGCCCGGCAGCTCGGCAGCTCGGCAGCTCGGCATTTATACAGTTCGGCGACCAGCGGTCAGTCTCGGTCTGGTAGGCAGCGGCTAGCCAGGTGGCCGGCACTGTCGAATGATATGTGGCTGGATGGCGGCGGCTGACTAGCCGCCATACAATAGCTCCTGTCTGTGCACCAGACTTGTAACCGACTCAGAGTTGAGTCATGGATCGACTCATGAGTCGGACATTTTTGGATGAGTCATGAGGCGAGTCGATTCAATTAGTAAAAGCAGCACTTGAGTCAAGAGTCGAGTCGGCTCAATTTGTTTGAAACAGCACTTGAGTCAAGAGTCGAGTCGACACAATTTGTTTGAAACATCACTTGAGTCGAGAGTCCAGTCAGTTCTTCGGCTGTGAGTCAGACTTGAGTCGACTCAAACAAATCTGAGTGTTACAACAGGGACATAGCCAGGGGGCGGGGGCACTGGGGCCACGCCCCCCTCCCCCCGATCAAACCATTTTACACTAGATAAAATGCGATTCTGCTGACACTCGACCCCCCCCCCCCCCCCCCGGTCAACATCAAGTAAGAATTCAGCTTGTGATGAGTCAAATTGAGTCGATTAAAAACAAAACAAAAATTCAGTCGGGTCGATTAAATTGTTTAAAACAGCACTTGAGTCAAGAGTGTAGTCGATTCAATGTAAAAAACAGCACTTGAGGTCTTGAGTCGAGTCGACTCAATTTGTTTGAAACAGCACTTTAGTCAAGGGTCAAGTAGATTATTTTTAACAGCACTTGAGTCAAGAGTCGAGTCAGTTCTTCGGCTGTGAGTCAGACTTGAGTCGACTCAAACACATTTTTTGTCGTTACAAGTATGCTCAATGCTGTGCACTTGATGTGACGCCAGTGCTGAGCCCGCTCCCCGCTCCGTCCCCGAGGCCCGATCTCGGCGTGTGTCCGCGTGGCTCCGATAGTACCCGATATAACCGCGGCCTCCACAGCCCGGCGTACAACGGCAGCCTTTGTGTCGCTCTGTCAGTCGCAGCGGCGGCCGCGGCGCCGCCGGTGCATGTATACTTGTTTGTCGTTGAGCTCAAAATAGGCGGCAGGTCTGCTGATCGGGCGGCGTCGCTATGTGCCGATACGCGGCGGACGGGACCGGGATGCGGTCACGGTGGCGCGCTCTGCCGCCGCCGCCGACATCACGCCCGCGTCCGGTCTGCGGCGGCCGGTACTGCGCCGCTTCCGCCGTATGCCGCGCCGCTGTATGCTACGTGTCGGGCGCCGGGGACCGGGTGTTACTGGGATGAGCTCACCCAGCTCCCCGGCGGGTTATTACCAGCTGCCGGGAGGTCAGTGCGGCAGTACAGCGTGACGGCTCACTGGGGGTGGTGACGGACGAACCGGGCGCTCCAGAGCTGAGTCTTGATTGGTACGGTAGTTATGGCGGAAGATACGTAAGTCGTTCGTGCAGGTCATGAAAGTCAGTATGCTGTTGCATTTTATCATTTCCTGATGATTTTAAGTTGGGTGGGTTTTCAAATGATATTTCCCGATGATTTTAAGTTGGGTGGGTTTTCAAATGATAGTAAGTCTAAAAATAACGTACTTATCGTGGCTCCCGAAAATCGTGCCAGTCCATTTCTGGCATTGGATTCAAGTACAACTGTGGAAAAGTGCAACTCTGAATAATCACACCCTGGTCTTGCCAGAGAGGCTCAAACGAGCAGGATTGCTGCCCGGCAAAGTGTGCAGCCAGGTTTTGTCTCCCATACCGTCAACTCACATGACGTGAACCTT
The DNA here is from genome assembly GCA_036785665.1 of Chirona hameri. NCBI lineage: Eukaryota > Metazoa > Arthropoda > Thecostraca > Balanomorpha > Balanidae > Chirona > Chirona hameri. The sequence continues at coordinate 20,302 of JAXIVJ010001214.1, forward strand.
ACGTCATTTATTTCACTCGACTTTCTGTATGCTTCTGCCTATTTTGAGCTCAACAACGGATGCTTGATTTGAGATCCCCTATGAGCTTTCAGCTTGCTTTGCCAAATGTGATCCGCTTGATTTTGTCGGATTGAGTACGTCTTTTAAGACCGGCAGTTTTTTTTCTTCTCAAAAGCGTGGTCTTTTGTCGTGGGTGCCGGGTGGGGCATGGGTTATAGTTGAAAACGATTGAGCTGCGCGGTGTACCGTTCAATCTGCTACGTAACTATCGCCTCCAATCGGGAGCGAATGCAGTTACGTAACTATCGCCTCCAATCGGGGGCGAATGCAGTTACGTAACTATCGCCTCCAATCGGGGGCGAATGCAGTGTGTGAGGAATGGGGATTGGTGTGGTGATTCGGGTGACGGGTTCTCTACTTCTGTGTTGATTGGGGCGAGGAAGGCCTTCCAACTGATATCATCCCCTCTCCTCACATTGTAAAGTGTGCCTTGGAGGCTTTCTTTGTACGCATGGCTTAGCTTGTTCATGATCGATTGTTTCTGATATCATTCAGCATGTACTATACTATTTATGTTAACTGTTCATCTTCGATATTCATTGCTGTTATTAGTCCTGTAATGTCTTGTTTGCTTTGCTGTGGGCGCCTTTAATGGCAATAAAATATTAATCATATTAACAATAATAATAATAGCTTTAATGGCAGCACTTTGTGCTTGTTGTATTCCATTCAGCCGTGTCGACGTTGATATGAGTCAGGCTAATCAGCCGTGCAACAATATATGCATGCATATATTGTTGCACGGCTGATTAGCCTGAATGCGTCTGCAGACGCACGATCTGCATCAGATGTCTGCAGCCCTCCGCTGCTTAATGTCGCCATAATTGAAAACAATATCGTACCATAAGCTTGCTGCAGTTAGCTAGAATAGTTGATGTTAAATAACTGTCCGATGTTGTCTGTGATGAACGTTTTGGCCGGGCCTATTCGCCAAATATTAGCCCAAACGTCAGCCAGCATGCGGCGCCGTGGCTCGTTCAGCCGTCTGTGGTGACCGTTAGTTCGCCGCTTGGCCGCAGGATGGCGTACAAGTCGACGGCGGTGCCGCCGGCGGCCGTGGTGTCTGTGGCCAGCCGGGACGAGCGACGCGGCTTCATGGCCTGCTTCCCGGACCTGGTGCGCAACCTCACCGAGGTCGGCTTCCACAAGGACCTCGAGGACGCCAACAAGTGGTTCGCCAAGGTGCGCTCCGCGTGAGCTCATCCGGGCCGGGAGGGCCAGTAGTCGTGGTGGGTGTTGTGGGAGTTGTAAGACCTGGTCGCCGCGGCACTGGCACCTATGCGCAGGACGGATGCAGTGCTGGGTCTTAGCTGGGTAAGGCAAACAGCGGTGCCAGGCTCACGCTGTGATTGACCATCGATCGAGCTGTCCAATAAGCATTCGGTACGCGTATTGCGTCGCGTGTACCTTCTTTGGATGTGCCTATCAAAGGTCATCTCATACCCATTGGTGGCGCATTATTCAATCATGTCGGTAGCAATGTGGCGCGCCGTTTTCGCTGCACAGTAAATGTTTGCAACTGTTATCTTAACCAAAACACTGCTCTATTTCGTAAAGACTGGTGTCCAGACATTCGCTGTTCGCACACTTTTGTCAGATCTGAGGCATCTTATTAGCCATAAAAAAAAATCGTGTCTGGTAGTTGACCATCTGCCGTTGGCGGTATGTCTGTTTGTCAGGTGCTACAGTATAACGTGCAGGGCGGTATGTGTGTTTGTCAGGTGCTACAGTATAACGTGCAGGGCGGTATGTGTGTTTGTCAGGTGCTACAGTATAACGTGCAGGGCGGTATGTCTGTTTGTCAGGTGCTACAGTATAACGTGCAGGGCGGTATGTGTGTTTGTCAGGTGCTACAGTATAACGTGCAGGGCGGTATGTCTGTTTGTCAGGTGCTACAGTATAACGTGCAGGGCGGTATGTGTGTTTGTCAGGTGCTACAGTATAACGTGCAGGGCGGTATGTCTGTTTGTCAGGTGCTACAGTATAACGTGCAGGGCGGTATGTCTGTTTGTCAGGTGCTACAGTATAACGTGCAGGGCGGTATGTCTGTTTGTCAGGTGCTACAGTATAACGTGCAGGGCGGTATGTCTGTTTGTCAGGTGCTACAGTATAACGTGCAGGGCGGTATGTCTGTTTGTCAGGTGCTACAGTATAACGTGCAGGGCGGTATGTCTGTTTGTCAGGTGCTACAGTATAACGTGCAGGGCGGTATGTCTGTTTGTCAGGTGCTACAGTATAACGTGCAGGGCGGTATGTCTGTTTGCCAGGTGCTACAGTATAACGTGCAGGGCGGTATGTGTGTTTGTCAGGTGCTACAGTATAACGTGCAGGGCGGTATGTGTGTTTGTCAGGTGCTACAGTATAACGTGCAGGGCGGTATGTCTGTTTGTCAGGTGCTACAGTATAACGTGCAGGGCGGTATGTCTGTTTGGCAGGTGCTACAGTATAACGTGCAGGGTGGTATGTGTGTTTGTCAGGTGCTACAGTATAACATGCAGGGCTGTATGTGTGTTTGTCAGGTGCTACAGTATAACGTGCAGGGCGGTATGTCTGGTTTGTCAGGTGCTACAGTATAACGTGCAGGGCGGTATGTCTGTTTGTCAGGTGCTACAGTATAACGTGCAGGGCGGTATGTCTGTTTGTCAGGTGCTACAGTATAACGTGCAGGGCGGTATGTCTGTTTGTCAGGTGCTACAGTATAACGTGCAGGGCGGTATGTCTGTTTGTCAGGTGCTACAATATAACGTGCAGGGCGGTATGTCTGTTTGTCAGGTGCTACAGTATAACGTGCAGGGCGGTATGTGTGTTTGTCAGGTGCTACAGTATAACGTGCAGGGCGGTATGTCTGTTTGTCAGGTGCTACAGTATAACGTGCAGGGCGGTATGTCTGTTTGTCAGGTGCTACAGTATAACGTGCAGGGCGGTATGTCTGTTTGTCAGGTGCTACAGTATAACGTGCAGGGCGGTATGTCTGTTTGTCAGGTGCTACAATATAACGTGCAGGGCGGTATGTCTGTTTGTCAGGTGCTACAGTATAACGTGCAGGGCGGTATGTCTGTTTGTCAGGTGCTACAGTATAACGTGCAGGGCGGTATGTCTGTTTGTCAGGTGCTACAGTATAACGTGCAGGGCGGTATGTCTGTTTGTCAGGTGCTACAGTATAACGTGCAGGGCGGTATGTCTGTTTGTCAGGTGGTACAGTATAACGTGCAGGGCGGTATGTCTGTTTGTCAGGTGCTACAGTATAACGTGCAGGGCGGTATGTCTGTTTGTCAGGTGCTACAGTATAACGTGCAGGGCGGTATGTCTGTTTGTCAGGTGCTACAATATAACGTGCAGGGCGGTATGTCTGTTTGTCAGGTGCTACAGTATAACGTGCAGGGCGGTATGTGTGTTTGTCAGGTGCTACAGTATAACGTGCAGGGCGGTATGTCTGTTTGTCAGGTGCTACAGTATAACGTGCAGGGCGGTATGTCTGTTTGTCAGGTGCTACAGTATAACGTGCAGGGCGGTATGTCTGTTTGTCAGGTGCTACAGTATAACGTGCAGGGCGGTATGTCTGTTTGTCAGGTGCTACAGTATAACGTGCAGGGCGGTATGTCTGTTTGTCAGGTGCTACAGTATAACGTACAGGGCGGTATGTGTGTTTGTCAGGTGCTACAGTATAACGTGCAGGGCGGTATGTGTGTTTGTCAGGTGCTACAGTATAACGTGCAGGGCGGTATGTCTGTTTGTCAGGTGCTACAGTATAACGTGCATGGCGGTATGTCTGTTTGTCAGGTGCTACAGTATAACGTGCAGGGCGGTATGTCTGTTTGTCAGGTGCTACAGTATAACGTGCAGGGCGGTATGTCTGTCAGGTGCTACAGTATAACGTGCAGGGCGGACTGTCTGTCAGGTGCTACAGTATAACGTGCAGGGCGGTATGTGTGTTTGTCAGGTGCTACAGTATAGCGTGCAGGGCGGTATGTCTGTTTGTCAGGTGCTACAGTATAACGTGCAGGGCGGTATGTCTGTTTGTCAGGTGGTACAGTATAACGTGCAGGGCGGTATGTCTGTTTGTCAGGTGCTACAGTATAACGTGCAGGGTGGTATGTCTGTTTGTCAGGTGCTACAGTATAACGTGCAGGGCGGTATGTCTGTTTGTCAGGTGCTACAGTATAACGTGCAGGGCGGTATGTCTGTTTGTCAGGTGCTACAGTATAACGTACAGGGCGGTAAGATGAACCGCGGCCTGGCCGTGCCGCTCACATATAAAATGCTGGTGCCCGAGGAGCGGCACACACCCGAGGTCCTGCACAAGGCGTACATCGTCGGATGGTGCGTCGAACTGGTAAGCACCGGCAGACACGCCGATACATACTGCATCACGCTTATATTGGCCCCAGTCGGCTTTGTCGGCGTTGATTTGCAGGCCCGAGTCATTAATCTAACGTGTATTTCCTCCTACGTGTGTGCATGTAAATGATTGTATATTTCCGAAGTTTTTGTTCTTGGCATTTAAAGAAAACTGTGCATACGATGCTAGTGCACACCTACAGCATGTTGTGAAGTGTGTTCACTGAACGTGGCAGACGATAGCACGTTCATACGCTCGTACATAAGTACGCTCAGTGAGCTGTGCGAGCTGTTCGGATGGATCGTCAGCCCCGAGACTCGGGTGGCAGCCGGGGGACACGCCAGTCCGGCGTTTGTTGATGCGACCCGGTGTGTCACCGCGCTTCAATGACGGAGTGGTGGCAGGGGAGGGGGACCCCGAGTCCGGTGTAGGGGCCACATGACAGGGGCAGATAGACTGTCAACTGACCGAGAGTAGTGATGCTTTTATTTGTTTTTTAGCATCGTGCCGTTTAGAACTAAATTGTTCGCGCTCTGATGTGTTATATATAATTATTACAAATAAACATCACTTCAAACAATCGTTATGGACATGAATATCGGAATGTGTATGAATGAAGATGAATGAATGAATAAATACTTAAATGAATAAATGCATTTCCATTGTTTAGAAGGAAGCAAATATAATTATATGTTAGGATCAACTGTTCCCAACAGTTTCCGATTTTCCCGTATATTTGTATTTGTTCATCTGTCTACAATTACATGTTACGTTAGTTTAGTTTCCCCTTTTCATATCTCAGTTTCATCTCAGTAACTTAAGCCGCTCACCTCAGTACCGACCTGAATCGTCCTCCCCCTTCCCACACCTGCAGGCTCACATCCCCCTCCCCGTCCCACAGCTGCAGGCGTTTTTCCTGGTGCTGGACGACATCATGGATAACTCTGAGATGCGGCGCGGCAAGAAGTGCTGGTACCGGAAGGACGGCCTCGGCCTGCCGGCCCTCAACGACGGCATCCTCATGGAGGCCGGCATCTACAAGCTGCTGAAGCTGCACTGCAGCAGCGAGCCCTACTACGCCAGCCTCATCGACCTCTTCCACAACGTGAGAACGCGCGGCCGAGTGGGGGGGGGGGGGGGGCGGGGAGGTGTTCAGAGGGGAGCCAGTGGGAGGTCAGGTACGATGGTACCAGTGACGGTGGGAGGTCAGGTACGATGGTGCCAGTGACGGTGGGAGGTCAGGTACGATGGTGCCAGTGACGGTGGGAGGTCAGGTACGATGGTGCCAGTGACGGTGGGAGGTCAGGTACGATGGTGCCAGTGACGGTGGGAGGTCAGGTACGATGGTGCCAGTGACGGTGGGAGGTCAGGTGCGATGGTGCCAGTGACGGTGGGAGGTCAGGTACGATGGTGCCAGTGACGGTGGGAGGTCAGGTGCGATGGTGCCAGTGACGGTGGGAGGTCAGGTACGATGGTGCCAGTGACGGTGGGAGGTCAAGTACGATGGTGCCAGTGACGGTGGGAGGTCAGGCACGATGGTGCCAGTGACGGTGGGAGGTCAGGCACGATGGTGCCAGTGACGGTGGAAGGTCAGGTGCGATGGTGCCAGTGACGGTGGGAGGTCAGGTACGATGGTGCCAGTGACGGTGGGAGGTCAGGCACGATGGTGCCAGTGACGGTGGAAGGTCAGGTGCGATGGTGCCAGTGACGGTGGGAGGTCAGGCACGATGGTGCCAGTGACGGTGGAAGGTCAGGTGCGATGGTGCCAGTGACGGTGGGAGGTCAGGTACGATGGTGCCAGTGACGGTGGGAGGTCAGGCACGATGGTGCCAGTGACGGTGGAAGGTCAGGTGCGATGGTGCCAGTGACGGTGGGAGGTCAGGCACGATGGTGCCAGTGACGGTGGAAGGTCAGGTGCGATGGTGCCAGTGACGGTGGGAGGTCAGGCACGATGGTGCCAGTGACGGTGGAAGGTCAGGTGCGATGGTGCCAGTGACGGTGGGAGGTCAGGTGCGATGGTGCCAGTGACGGTGGGAGGTCAGGTACGATGGTGCCAGTGACGGTGGGAGGTCAGGCACGATGGTGCCAGTGACGGTGGAAGGTCAGGTGCGATGGTGCCAGTGACGGTGGGAGGTCAGGCACGATGGTGCCAGTGACGGTGGAAGGTCAGGTGCGATGGTGCCAGTGACGGTGGGAGGTCAGGTACGATGGTGCCAGTGACGGTGGGAGGTCAGGTGTGGTACTTGTGGTGATTTGCAAAACATGGCTTATGGCCTTACAGAACATTGAGAGTTCCCAAAAATTGACATATTGGGGAAATGAATGTCCTAGGTAATTTAAATACAAATGGCTCATTTTTGTATGTGAAGGAACATACATTAATGTGTAAGCAATCCGTTTGAAGGTCATATTTAAAAGTGCCATGTCGTCGTGAGTTTCAAATTTGGTAGGGACATAAGTAGGGACCAAGCCAAGTGCACTTGTACTTTAATTCGGAACCATATTAGGTAAGGTTTAAAATTGCTAGTGACAATGTCCCTAGTGTCCCCATTGATGGCGACGGCCATGTTTAAGTGGTTTCGTTGTTGAGGTCTGATTGTCCACTTCTTTATAACTTTGGTACGGTGCGACTAAGTGAAATCGGGATGAAGTGCTAGGAAGGGCATATAAAGAACATATATAGTCGGCTCAATGTACAAAGGCTATGCTAAAGATCGAGATGATTACCGGAAAGTGTGTGCACGCGTTGTATTTGCACGATCTACCGATCTGCAGGTAAGTGTGCTTGTTGTGTTTGCACTAACCAATTGTAAACCTCGAGTCGCGCTGCAACACTGGCGAGAGGTGACCTTTTTACCACTGGCTCGGAGCGGTTGAGTGAATATTGCCACGACCTCACAAAACACACCAGCCCTGTCTGGTGAATATCGCACAGCCTCGCGGCTCACCACTGATACCTCTGAGACTGACCGAACCGCTCCGTTCTGCCCGCAGACCACCATGAAGACGACGCTGGGTCAGAGTCTGGACCTGCTGGGCACCCAGAGCGGTCAGCTCGACCTGAAGAAGTACACCATGGAGCGGTACTCGGCCATTGTGAAGTACAAAACGGCGCACTACTCCTTCCACCTGCCGATCGCGCTCGCCATGCACATGGTGAGAGCACGGAGAGGTGACTGCGGCGGCGGTAGCTGCTGTAGTCGGGCGTTGTGTTGATTTTGGAGACACGGAAACGTTGATGTAAGCTTTGGGATTATTTAGGGGCACTTGCTAATGTTCGCTGGTTTAGTGTAGGCTCGCCATCTGTAGTGTTGTGATTTTATGTCGTTTATTCAGTGTAAGCTGTCTACTGGTCGTGATGAACTGGACACGTCGTGTCGGGCTGTTTTCCAGGCGGGTATCGCAGATCCCGAGAGCCACCGTCAGGCCAAGCACATCCTGCTCGAGATGGGAAACCTCTTCCAGGTCCAGGTGAGAATTGAAGGCGGGAAGCGAAGGTGGAATCAGTGTAGGATTCTTAGTTTCATGACCTGGTCCCGGAGAGTAAAAATCCATAGGTGGAGGGAGAGTAAGATTTTCTTATTAGGAAAGTTAGGATTGTCATTTTTTAGAAGACAAAAAAAAATCCTTGGAAAATACAAATTCCTGATTTTTAATAGATATTAAATCCTTGTGAGGAAATTATAATTTTATTTTAACTACAATGTTGGCAATATCAGGTGAAAAGAGAGTACATTTCCAGGAAAAAAATGAGAGTAAAATTCTTTGGACCCAAAAAGTCCAGAATCCAACATCATTTTAGTGGGCCAGTATGATCACTGAAAAGTATTGTTTCACACGCAAGCCCGTAAGCAAAAATATTGATGAGTGTCAACCATTTTGACTAGTTCAGAACCCTTTTGCAGATGTGTTCGGGAAAGTTTGTGGCCCAATGTGTCACTCAGACTGGATGGGAATGCGGGCAGCTTTACTGTTCGTTGCACATCGTAAACGTCTGATATGCTTTTATCGATCATGTTCGAGATAGCACTCTGTTTTCGTTTTGTAACGTTTGTGGAAGTCTACGTCCACCACTTCTGGCTGATGACAGTTCAGTCCCAGTGACACTCGGCTCGGGTGACAGCCGGGTGACAGCCGGATGACAGCCGGATGACAGGTCACGCTCCACGCCGGCAGGATGACTTCCTGGACTGTTTCGGCGACCCGACGGTGACCGGGAAGGTGGGGACTGACATCCAGGACGGCAAGTGCTCGTGGCTGGTGGTGGTGGCTCTGCAGCGGGCCTCCACTGCGCAGAAACAGATCATCCAGGTCAGCAGGCCGGGCCGGGCCGGGAGAGATGCACTGCAGGCAGGGCGGCTGGCTGGTCAATAGCCTGGTCCGGTTTGCGTTTTGTCTTCTTCTTAGGATCAAAAGGACCTGTTCGGTTATATATGTGTGTTGGGACGCTGATCACGATGGGCTGGTCAAAAAGTCAATTTTATAAATTATTTTGAAACTCAAAATAGAAATTTCGTTTTGGGATTTTGCTCAATTTTCAATATAACCGCGTGTTGTCGCCTCTTGGCAGCTTCTGGGGTCCATGTAGGGTGCGAAAAGCACAGATCAGTTCATTAGCTTCATTTTGAGACCATCCATCCGGCGGAGGCGAGCTACTGCGCTTTCATGCTGTGCAACATTATGCTTATTATAGCTGTTCTGATATGTTTTAGGAGCTGAGAGAAAACAAAAACATCCCTAGTCTTAAATGGAACGAGCATGTAATATGTTGGCATCGCTGTATCCAGTGCTGCTTTATGTGAGAATATTCCGCCGGCTATTGTTCCGCATTGCCTAAGTATCAGCCGACTTCGATAGCTCATTGGATAGGCTGTGGTGACGCGGTCGTGGCCGGTTTCAGGACAACTATGGCAGTGAGGACCCGGAGAAGGTGGAGCGGATCAAGCAGCTCTACACCCAGCTCAACCTCATCTCCGTCTACAAAAAGTACGAGCTCAACAACTACGAGCTGATCTGCCGCCTGATCGAACAGACATCGCGCGGCATTCCGCACAAGGTCTTCTACAAGATGCTCGAGAAGATCTACAAGCGTGAGAGCTAGATGCGCGGTGTAGTCGAATATGATGGCGGACTGCCTGCGCCCTCCGAGCCTTTTGTTGCCACTTTTGTACTGTACTATTTGCTCTTTTGATAAATGCTTTAGATCTATTTCGCACAGCCAGTTCCTCATTTCTTACTAGCTGCTGCTTGTGTAGTCTGTCTCGCGCGGTCCCAACGCGTCGTCTTTCGTTTCGCTCATTCCTGGAGCCGAGCTTGCCTGAGCCGCCATCTGTTGACAGGTAGCAGTAGTTATGTCTCAAAAGCGTCCGATAGGGGGCGCCGTTATCAGACGCGTCAGCTCGCCGACCGGTCTAGTTGGTTTCACAACATCTAGTCAGCTCGCTTCCACGCACATTTTGACTGTGTTTGCCGGTAGTTAGTTTGCCGGCAGTAAGATTATTTATTTCCAGATACATGCAGCTCCATATCGCTTTGGATTGTTAACGATGATCTAACGTCAAAAGTGCTGTTCGGCATTATGGGCGCGTTGTGTTAGACTAGGAGTGCGTGCTCGCAATCACCAGTGATATTCCGGCTCTGGAAATGCTTCCCGTCTTGTTGTAAATCGTAAGCCGAGCCACCCCAGTTTTCGGCCATGTTGGCAATATGGCTCGGTTGGCGGTAACTATTGCCAGTGATCTGATCGCTGAGACGTGAGGTGTGTCGGTTACGGAAAATGACCCCGTGCTGGCAGGTGACCCGAGGTGACCCGATGTGACGCTGCTGAGAAATGCTGTGTGACCACTGGCTCTGTGTGTTTACAATAAAACGTCGTTATTTGAGGTCAGTACTGTGGTGCGGTGTGCGTGGCTTTGGTAAGGTCGACCCAGGCTCATGTGGAATGCGCAGAGCAGAGGCCATTCTTATAAAACCAAAATCGAGCCGTGGCTCGGTTTTTTCAAGAATGGCCTCAGGACCCGGCACGGGAGATGTTTAGCGTCGAAACAGTGCCTCGGAAATGCAGCAGCAAAGCCAAATAATATGCAGGTATTTTACACTGCCGAAACATAACAAATTTCCAGTCCCGATGTTGTTTTTTTAAAATATTGAGACGGTACGGCTCGATTTTTTCCAATCAGAATGGCCTCAGGTGCTTCTAAAAGGGCGAGCGGTAGACACTATTTGCTACGGACATTCTTCCGGTATACACGCATCGCAACTCGGACAGCTAACGGTAGAATAGGTGCATGCGATATCGAGCAGTAGGCGCTGTGCCGCATTATGTGCGTGGATATGAGGATCATTGGTGTTCAGGGGCGCTCCTCCAGATAAGGTGACATGGCGTGGATACCCAGTGTGGCACCTGACTAGTGTAGTTTTGGCAGACCGCAGGCAGTTATTATTGCCGTACCGATCCGGTGTTACTTTAGCAGGGTCCTGGACAGAACACGGATTGACACGATAGGCCATAGCAGAGGTGCCTATGGTCAGAAAGTCGAATTTCTTACACCATTACTTTACGCTGCTAAACAGTGTACCCTTACTTGATTGTAATCAGTCTCACGAGACACAAATACTTGTCTGTGTCCAGTGCCTCGTACATTGCGAATATTGTCAACTGCATTCCCGTCCAAAATCGCTCGTTGCAGCAATGCTTTACTCGCTCTCATAGGTGTCGATTTATATACTTTTGGGGTGTCCCTCGCCCCCCCCCCCCCCCCCAATGGTACCCTCGCCCCCTCCCCCAATGGTACCCTCGGGCTCGCCCCCCCCCCCCCCCAATATTTTTGGCCGCTGGCGGATCCAAGAGGTGGCAAAGCGGCCAAGCCTCCCAATTGCCGGAAATCGGCAAAAAATGACACGTTTCCTATTTGAAAAAGAAATCTACACAGCTTGTACTAAGAAAAGTTTGTTTTAAATCACCTCTTTTGTATAAAGATGTGAAATCCGGTGAATGTATAACCTATTTGCGACGTTTGATGTTTAGGGCATTTTTCCGAAGAAATCGGCTTTTTGATTTATTTATTTGTACTTTGTAGGAGCCAAAAACCAAACTTTTCAAAAATCAGATATCCATTTTGTAGCTTTTGACATTTGCCATCTTCTGACGGTTTTTCGATTGCATTTTGCTGAAAATATAGACTTTGTACGATCTGTTGTTTAGCTGATTTTGTTTCCGCCCAACTCGTATGTAGTGACGTCACTATATTAGTTATATCTCATTTTTTCGACAAAACTGCTTCATTTATGCACAGAAACTTAAAATTGGTATAGAAGGTTCCCAAACCTTCACGTTAATATCGCTATTGATTTTTGAGCTATTGTGAAAATTCGTCTGAGAGATATTTCCCCCCCCCCCCCCTCCCCAGTCAATGGCAGGTTAACATTGTCGTTTTACTAAGTAAGGGTTCCAAGTAAGGACTCGGGCCTTCTGGCGGATGCAGACCGGCCCAAAACGTTGGTTTGTGTCGTGGTCCGGTATCGCAAATAACGATTAACGTTAGACTTCAGGTATATGTATGCCTTCACGCGAACAGATAAAGACAGGGGAGCGGCAGCTGCTCGCGCCACCGCGTCCCGACCCAGAGTCCGGCCGGCCGCACGCCGACCCCGGACGCGCCGTGGGCGATCACGTGACTGCGTCCAGCGGCCCGAGGCCGGGCTAGCTGGCGGCCGGAGCGGCAGAGCCAGCGGTCGGCGGGCCGCAGACAAATCGCCCAACGCCATCACATCTCTCTCCCTCCCAACAGTCTGCCACACACAATCTGCGGTGCCAAACGCCCCCCCCCCCCCCCCCCCCGACTAATCTCGGCGACGGGGCCTAACGGGGGCACCGTACTCCAGCGACGGCTCCAGGCCCCGGCGGCGGCCAGACAGCGGCTCCAGGCCCCGGCGGCGGCCAGACAGCGGCTCCAGACTCCGGCGGCGGCCGGACAGCGACTCCGGACTCCGGCGGCGGCCGGACAGCGACTCCAGTTTCCGGCGGCGGCCGGACAGCGACTCCAGACTCCGGCGGCGGCCAGACAGAGACTCCAGTCTCCGGCGGCGGCCAAAAGCGGCAGAGGCCGGCCCGGCAGCGACGGATGCCTGCCCGGCAGGGGTGGCACGCCTGGAAGCGGCAGCTCTTCCGGGTCGGCGACTTGGGTCCAGGCGACGGCGGCAGCGACGGTGGCTCACCGGGCAGTGGCGGCGGCACGTCCGGCAGCGGCGGCAGCTCGCCCGGCAGCGGCGGTGGCTCGCCGGGCAGCAGCGGTGGCGGCTCAACTTTCAGCGACGGCAGTGGCAGAGGATGGCCCAGCAGCGGCGGAGGCCGGTCTGACAGCGGCGGAGGCTGGCCTAGCAGCGGCGGAGGCCGGCTCGGCAGCGGCGGAGGCTGGCTCGGCAGCGGCGCAGGCCGGCCCGGCAGCGGCGGAGGCTGGCCTGGCAGCGGCGGAGGCTGGCCCGGCAGCGGCGGAGGCTGGCCCGGCAGCGGCGGAGGCTGGCCCGTCAGCGGCGGAGGCTGGCCCGGCAGCGGCGGAGGCTGGCCCGGCAGCGGCGGAGGCTGGCCCGGCAGCGGCGGAGGCCGGCCCGGCAGCGGCGGAGGTTGGCCCGGCAGCGGCGGAGGCTGGCCCGGCAGCAGGGACTCGCCTGGAAGCGGCGACAGCGGCATTGGCTCGCCCGGCATAGACTGCAGTGGTGGAGGCTCACCTGGCAGCAACGGTGGCTTGCTTGAAAGCGGCAAAGGCTGGCCTGGCAGCGACGGAGGCTTGCTTGGCAGCGGTGGAGGTTGGCCCGGCAGCGGCGGAGGCTTGCCTGGCAGCGGCGGAGGCTGGTCCGGCAGCGGTGGTGACTGGCCCGGCAGCGGAGGAGGCTGGTCCGGCAGCGGCTGACTTGGCAGCGACGGAGGCTTGCCTGGCAGCGGCGAAGGCTGGCCTGGCAGCGGCAATCGCCGGGGTACGGTGCCCATCCCCGGTAGGCTTGACAGTGGGGGCGACCGTGGCGGAGGCAGAGGCGACTGCAGAGGAGGCAGAGGCGACGGAGGCGGTGCCAGCGCCGGAAGAGGCTCGTTGGTCGGCGGCGGCAGTGGCAGCGGCGCGGGCTCGCTGGAGGTGCGGGCGGACTCTTACACCGTCCCCAGCCACACCTTACACCGTCCCCAGCCACACCACAGACCGTCCCCAGCCACACCACAGACCGTCCCCAGCCACACCACAGACCGTCCCCAGCCACACCTTACACCGTCCCCAGCCACACCTTACACCGTCCCCAGCCACTCCACAGACCGTCCCCAGCCACACCTTACACCGTCCCCAGCCACACCACAGACCGTCCCCAGCCACACCACAGACCGTCCCCAGCCACACCTTACACCGTCCCCAGCCACACCTTACGCCGTCCCCAGCCACACCACAGACCGTCCCCAGCCACACCTTACACCATCCCCAGCCACACATTACGCCGTCCCCAACCACACCACAGACCGTCCCCAGCCACACCGTACACCGTCCCCAGCCACACCTTACACCGTCCCCAGCCACACCAAAGACCGTCCCCAGCCACACCACAGACCGTCCCCAGCCACACCACAGACCGTCCCCAGCCACACCACAGACCGTCCCCAGCCACACCTTACACCGTCCCCAGTCACACCTTACACCGTCCCCAGCCACACCTTACACCGTCCCCAGCCACACCTTACACCGTCCCCAGCCACACCTTACGCCGTCCCCAGCCACACCACAGACCGTCCCCAGCCACACCTTACACCATCCCCAGCCACACCTTACGCCGTCCCCAACCACACCACAGACCGTCCCCAGCCACACCGTACACCGTCCCCAGCCACACCACAGACCGTCCCCAGCCACACCTTACACCGTCCCCAGCCACACCACAGACCGTCCCCAGCCACACCACAGACCGTCCCCAGCCACACCTTGCACCGTCCCCAGCCACACCTTACACCGTCCCCAGCCACACCTTACACCGTCCCCAGCCACACCTTACACCGTCCCCAGCCACACCTTACACCGTCCCCAGCCACACCTTACACCGTCCCCAGCCACACCTTACGCCGTCCCCAGCCACACCACAGACCGTCCCCAGCCACACCTTACACCGTCCCCAGCCACACCACAGACCGTCCCCAGCCACACCACAGATCGGAAAATGCCCTAAACATCAAACATCGCAAATAGGTTATACATTCACCGGATTTCGCATCTTTATACAAAAGAGGTGATTTAAAACAAACTTTTCTTAGTACAAGCTGTGTAGATTTATTTTTCAAATAGGAAACGTGTCATTTTTTGCCGATTTCCGGCAGTTGGGAGGCTTGGCCGCTTTGCCCCCTCTTGGATCCGCCAGCGGCCAAAAACATTGGGGGGGGGGGGGGGCGAGCCCGAGGGTACCATTGGGGGAGGGGGCGAGGGTACCATTGGGGGGGGGGGCGAGGGACACCCCAAAAGTATATAAATCGACTCCTATGAGAGCGAGTAAAGCATTGCTGCAACGAGCGATTTTGGACGGGAAGGCAGTTGACAATATTTGCAATGTACGAGGCACTGGACACAGACAAGTATTTTGTCTCGTGAGACTGATTACAATCAAGGAAGGGTACACTGTTTAGCAGCGTAAAGTAATGGTGTAAGAAATTCGACTTTCTGACCATAGGCACCTCTGCTATGCCTTATCGTGTCAATCCGTGTTCTGTCCAGGACCCTGCTAAAGTAACACCGGATCGGTACGGCAATAATAACTGCCTGCGGTCTGCCAAAACTACACTAGTCAGGTGCCACACTGGGTATCCACGCCATGTCACCTTATCTGGAGGAGCGCCCCTGAACACCAATGATCCTCATATCCACGCACAGAATGCGGCACAGCGCCTACTGCTCGATATCGCATGCACCTATTCTACCGTTAGCTGTCCGAGTTGCGATGCGCGCATACCGGAAGAATGTCCGTAGCAAATAGTGTCTACCGCTCGCCCTTTTAGAAGCACCTGAGGCCATTCTGATTGGAAAAATCGAGCCGTACCGTCTCAATATTTTTTTTAAAAGAATGGCCTCGAGACTGGAAATGTGTTATGTTTGGGCAGTGTAAAATACCTGCATATTATTTGGCTTTGCCGCTGCATTTCCGAGGCACTGTTTCGACGCTAAACATCTCCCGCGCCGGGTCCTGAGGCCATTCTTGAAAAAACCGAGCCACGGCTCGATTTTGGTTTTATAAGAATGGCCTCTGCTCTGCGCATTCCACATGAGCCTGGGTCGACCTTACCAAAGCCACGCACACCCCACCACAGTACTGACCTCAAATAACGACGTTTTATTGTAAGCACACAGAGCCAGTGGTCACACAGCATTTCTCAGCAGCGTCACATCGGGTCACAACGGGTCACCTGCCAGCACGGGGTCATTTTCCGTAACCGACACACCTCACGTCTCAGCGATCAGATCACTGGCAATAGTTACCGCCAACCGAGCTATATTGCCAACATGGCCGAAAACTGGGGTGGCTCGGCGTACGATTTACAAGACGGAAAGCATATTTTCCAGAGCCGGAATATCACTGGTGATTGCGAGCACGCACTCCTAGTCTAACACAACGCGCCCATAATGCCGAACAGCACTTTTGCCGTTAGATCATTGTTAACAATCCAAAGCGATATGGAGCTGCATGTATCTGGAAATAAATAATCTTACTGCCGGCAAACTAACTACCGGCAAACACAGTCAAAATGTGCGTGGAAGCGAGCAGACTAGCTGTTGTGAAACCAACTAGACCGGTCGGCGAGCTGACGCGTCTGATAACGGCGCCCCTATCGGACGCTTTTGAGACATAACTACTGCTACCTGTCAACAGATGGCGGCTCAGCAAGCTCGGCTCCAGGAATAAGCGAAACGAAAGACGACGCGTTGGGGACCGCGCGAGACAGACCACACAAGCAGCAGCTAGTATGAAATGAGGAACTGGCTGTGCGAAATAGATATAAAGCATTTATCAAAAGAGCAAATAGTACAGTACAAAACTGGCAACAAAAGGCTCGGAGGGCGCATGGGCAGTCCGCCATCATATTCGACTACACCGCGCATCTAGCTCTCACGCTTGTAGATCTTCTCGAGATTCTTGTAGAAGACCTTGTGCGGAATGCCGCGCGATGTCTGTTCGATCAGGCGGCAGATCAGCTCGTAGTTGTTGAGCTCGTACTTTTTGTAGACGGAGATGAGGTTGAGCTGGGTGCAGAGCTGCTTGATCCGCTCCACCTTCTCCGGGTCCTCACTGCCATAGTTGTCCTGAAACCGGCCACGACCGCGTCACCACAGCCTATCCAATGAGCTATCGAAGTCGGCTGATACTTAGGCAATGCGGAACAATAGCCGGCGGAATATTCTCACATAAAGCAGCACTGGATACAGCGATGCCAACATATTACATGCTCGTTCCATTTAAGACTAGGGATG
The DNA here is from genome assembly GCA_036785665.1 of Chirona hameri. Lineage (NCBI taxonomy): Eukaryota > Metazoa > Arthropoda > Thecostraca > Balanomorpha > Balanidae > Chirona > Chirona hameri. Next base: position 37,186 of record JAXIVJ010001214.1, read on the forward strand.
TTTTTGTTTTCTCTCAGCTCCTAAAACATATCAGAACAGCTATAATAAGCATAATGTTGCACAGCATGAAAGCGCAGTAGCTCGCCTCCGCCTAACCTACCCGCACATCCATTCCCAAACCAGCCTCCGTCTAACCTACCCGCACATCCATTCCCAAACCAGCCTCCGCCTAACCTACCCGCACATCCATTCCCAAACCAGCCTCCGCCTAACCTACCCGCACATCCATTCCCAAACCAGCCTCCGCCTAACCTACCCGCACATCCATTCCCAAACCAGCCTCCGCCTAACCTACCCGCACATCCATTCCCAAACCAGCCTCCGCCTAACCTACCCGCACATCCATTCCCAAACCAGCCTCCGCCTAACCTACCCGCACATCCATTCCCAAACCAGCCTCCGCCTAACCTACCCGCACATCCATTCCCAAACCAGCCTCCGCCTAACCTACCCGCACATCCATTCCCAAACCAGCCTCCGCCTAACCTACCCGCACATCCATTCCCAAACCAGCCTCCGCCTAACCTACCCGCACATCCATTCCCAAACCAGCCTCCGCCTAACCTACCCGCACATCCATTCCCAAACCAGCCTCCGCCTAACCTACCCGCACATCCATTCCCAAACCAGCCTCCGCCTAACCTACCCGCACATCCATTCCCAAACCAGCCTCCGCCTAACCTACCCGCACATCCATTCCCAAACCAGCCTCCGCCTAACCTACCCGCACATCCATTCCCAAACCAGCCTCCGCCTAACCTACCCGCACATCCATTCCCAAACCAGTCATGCTCATCATCCACCTCCCCCCCCCCCCCCATGTCTGGAGTGGATGGTTACTGGTTACTCTGGTCTGGTCAGTTGACCTCATGACCTCATCCATCCCCCATGTCTTGAGTGGATGGTTACTGGTTACTCTGGTCTCGTCAGTTGACCTCATCCACCCCCCCCCCATGTCTGGAGTGGATGGTTACTGGTTACTCTGGTCTGGTCAGTTGACCTCATCCATCCCCCATGTCTTGAGTGGATGGTTACTGGTTACACTGGTCTCGTCAGTTGACCTCATCCACCCCCCCCCCCCCATGTCTGGAGTGGATGGTTACTGGTTACTCTGGTCTGGTCAGTTGACCTCATCCATCCCCCATGTCTTGAGTGGATGGTTACTGGTTACTCTGGTCTCGTCAGTTGACCTCATCCACCCCCCCCCCCCCCCATGTCTGGAGTGGATGGTTACTGGTTACTCTGGTCTGGTCAGTTGACCTCATCCATCCCCCATGTCTTGAGTGGATGGTTACTGGTTACTCTGGTCTCGTCAGTTGACCTCATCCACCCCCCCCCCATGTCTGGAGTGGATGGTTACTGGTTACTCTGGTCTCGTCAGTTGACGTCATCCACCCGCATGTCTGGAGTGGATGGTTACTGGTTACTCTGGTCTGGTCAGTTGACCTCATCCATCCCCCATGTCTTGAGTGGATGGTTACTGGTTACTCTGGTCTCGTCAGTTGACCTCATCCCACCCCCCCCACCCATGTCTGGAGTGGATGGTTACTGGTTACTCTGGTCTCGTCAGTTGACCTCATCCACCCCCCCCCCCCCATGTCTGGAGTGGATGGTTACTGGTTACTCTGGTCTGGTCAGTTGACCTCATCCAGCCCCATGTCTGGAGTGGATGGTTACTGGTTACTCTGGTCTGGTCAGTTGACCTCATTCACCCCCCCCCCCCCCCATGTCTGGAGTGGATGGTTACTGGTTACCCTGGTCTGGTCAGTTGACCTCATCCAGCCCCATGTCTGGAGTGGATGGTTACTGGTTACTCTGATCTGGTCAGTTGACCTCATCCATCCCCCATGTCTGGAGTGGATGGTTACTGGTTACTCTGGTCTGGTCAGTTGACCTCATCCACCCCCCATGTCTTGAGTGGATGGTTACTGGTTACTCTGGTCTGGTCAGTTGACCTCATCCATCCCCCCCATGTCTGGAGTGGATGGTTACTGTTCTACCGTCACGTGTTCCGGTCCCGGGTATCCATCAACACAGGCGTCACAAAGGTAGCACTGTATTCCGGTTAAGGGGCAATACGCTCGGCTCCTTGCTGTACTGCGGCGCGCGCACGACTCTCTCGATCCTGCCGCTGGCATCCGGTCAGGTGGCGCCACATACCATAACACTGCAGTACGGTAAACAGTAAACACCGAATCGTGCGCCAAAGGGCACACGACACAACACTCTCCTCCCCTAGATCTCTCCGATCAAGCGCTTCGGCGGCACAGGCCGCCGACCCGATCGGCGCTGCGGGTTAAACAGACCACCCGCAACGTCGTCTCTCACAAGAGCCTCACTCAGGCTCTCCCCGGCCCCGCCCTCTACGGCGCCCCGGCCGGCTCCACTCACACCCTCTCCGGTCCCGCTCACAGCGGCACCCCAGCCAGCTCCGTTCTCACGCTCACTGGCTACGCCAGCCCCCTCACTGTCTCTAGCCACTCCTCGGTCCGGTCCGCCGGCCGCCGCTGCTCGGTCAGCTCCGCCGACCGCCGCTCCTCGGTCAGCTCCGCTGGCCGCCGCTGCTGGATCTGCTCTGCTGGCCGCCGCTCCTCGGTCAGCTCCGCCTGCGAACGTGTCGGCGGCGCCAGTCCCGCCAGTCGGGCCCGGTCCGGCCGTCCTGGCGGCCGCCGCCTGTTGACCGGTGTTGCCTGGCTCCGCCCGTATCAGCTGGTCAGCGTGGCGGGACCAGAGAGCCTCGCCGACCGCAACCTCGTATGAGACGGGTCCGGTCCGTGCCGCCACAGTCCCTCGCTTCCACTTCTGTGGGCCGCTGTAGCACCGCGCCCACACCGCGTCTCCGATGTGCAGCTCTCTGTCCCGACCTCCTGTAGCCGCTCTCTGCCGCTGCTGCTGTTCCCGCATCCGCCACTCCGGATCAGGCCGCAGCAGGTCCAGCCGCGTCCGGACGTTACGGCCCAGCATCATCTCCGCAGGAGACCGTCCGGTGGCCGTGTGCGGCGCCGCGCGGTAAGCTAACAGGAACTTCTGCAGCCGCCGCGACAGCGAGCCTCCGTCTCGCAGCGCCGCCTTCAGGCCGCCCTTTGCCGTCTGCACGGCCCGTTCCGCTGCCCCGTTGCTACTCGGGTGGTAAGGTGCGACCCTGATGTGCCGCACACCATTACCGCTCAGGAACTCGGAGAACTGTGCAGACGTGAACTGAGGGCCATTATCGGACACCAGCTGCCTCGGCAGTCCGAAACGAGCGAACATAGCTCGTAGCTCTCGGATCGTACTCTCCGAGCCCGTTTCGCCCATCGGGACCACCTCCAGCCACTTAGTATAACTATCGTACACAACCAAGAAGCTGGAGCCCTGAAACGGTCCCGCGTAGTCCACGTGGATCCGCTCCCACGGTCCTCCGGCGGGTTCCCACGGATGCAGTTCGCTGTGTGGCGGCGCGCCTCGCTTGTCCACACAGTCAGCACAGTCGCGCGCCACACCCTCCAGCTCGGCGTCGAGTCCGGGCCACCACACGAACCTTCGTGCCAGGTTCTTCATCTTTGAACTGCCCAAATGTCCTTCGTGCAGCTCGCGCAGCACACGTGCTCGGAGCCGCTGCGGGATGACTGCGCGCCCGCCCCACACGAGACACTCGCCGTCCGTGGACAGTTCGTCCTGGCGCCGCTTGAAAGCCGCCAGCTCTGGCTCGACATTTCCGGGCCAGCCGCACCGCACGAAAGCCATCACCTTGGCCAGCACCGGGTCGCGTCTCGTTGCTGTGACCAGCGCCTCAGCCGTCAGCGCCGGCGCCACACCGTCCAGGTACAGCAGGTAGCTGCCGGTCACCGCCTCCCCGTCGATCGCCTTCTGCTCACTGCTGGAACACGGCACGGCCAGACGCGACAGGCTATCTGCCACGTGCATCTCCTCTGACCTCCGCAGCTCCACTGAGTACGAATACGCCGCCAGCTGCAGTGCGTAACGCTGGAGCCGCGCAGCCGCCAGGCTTGGCAGGTTCCTGTCGGGGCTCAGGATACGGGAGAGAGCGCGATTATCCACCACGAGCGTGAACTGGCGCCCGTAGAGGAATCGGTGAAATCGGCTCACTCCGTACGACACCGCCGCCGCCTCCCGCTCAACCTGCGCGTACTTCCTCTCCGTCGGTGTTAGAGTCCGAGACGCATACATCACTGGCCGCTCCGCTCCGTCCGGCATCAAGTGCACCAGCGCCGCTCCCACTCCGACGCTACTAGCGTCTGTTACCAGCTTCAGCGGTAGAGCTGGGTCGTACCGCTTCAGCACCGGCGGGCTCGTCAGCATGTCCTTCACCTTCTTTACCGCCGCTGAACACTGCCGCGTCCACTCCCAGGGGATGCCCTTCTTCATCAGTGCGTACAGCGGCGCCAGGACCGTGGACAGGTCAGGCAGCAGGCGTCCGAAGTACGTCACCGAGCCAAGCAGTGACCTCAGCTGGCTGACGTCCTGCGGTTCCGGCGACCTCAGCACCGCCGCTGTTCCGCTGTCCGTCGGGCTGATGCCATCAGCTGTCACCTTCCAGCCCAGGAACTCAACTTCTGGCACCATCAGCTTACACTTCTGCGATGCCAGTCGCAGCCCCTGCCGCTCCAGCCTGGTCAGGACCTCATCCAGACGCTGCAGCAGCTCCTGCTCGTCTTGTCCGAACACCAACAGGTCGTCCAGGTAACACCTGCACCCGTCCTGTCCCTCCAGCACCCGGTCCATCGCCTCCTGAAACAGGGCGCCGGAACTGGCGATCCCGAACGGCAACCTCTTCATCAGGAACTCCCCCCGGTGCGTGCTCACCGTGGTCATCGCCTGGGAGTCCTCATCCAGCTCCATCTGCTGGTAGGCGTGTCGCAGGTCCAGCTTGCAAAACAGACTGCCGCGGACCCCTGCGAACACGTCCTCCGGCGACGGCAGTGGGTGGTTTTTGACGATGAGCTGGGGATTAACCGTGAGGTTATAACTCGCGCAGAGCCGCACGTCTCCTGAAGTCTTCGGCACCGGCACCAGCGGTGTGCCCCAGCCGGAGCTCCTCTCAGACGGGTCCACCTTCCTGGCGATTCCCTCGCTGACCCACCGCTCCAGCTCCGCGTCCACCTGCGGCAACAACGCGTACGGCACTGGGCGCGGCGGCAGCCGCCGCGGCGTCGCTCCCGGCTTTAACGTGAGGTGCGCCCGCTGCGCCATCCTCCCCAGTCCCGCAGAGAACACCTCCGTGTGAGCCGCCTTCACTGACTCCAGTGTCAGCTGGCCGCTGGCACTGCCGATCCGGAAGATTGACTGCCAGTCCAGTCGTATCTCCCGCAGCCAGTCACGACCCAGGAGAGGGCGGTGCCCGGGCTGGTCGCTCACCACTACGCCGAGCTGTCTCTGCCGACCGCCGTAGATCACTGTCACCGTCGCCTCTCCCCGGACAGGCACCGCCTGCCCCGTGAACGAGGTTAGTTTCCTTGTCGACGCCCTCAGCTGCAGCCCGGGGAGGCTACCAGCTGGCACGATCGTCACTGGAGATCCGGTGTCGACCAGCATCTCCACCGGCCTGCCGCCTATCGTCACCGTGACGAGAGGCAGCCGGTCACGCTGGCTGGGCAGAGGCGGCGACACCTCCAATACCAGGTCTTCATCTACCGAAGCCACCTGGCTGCGCAGCGGGCAGTCCCGCTTTAGATGTCCCGCCGCACCACACTTGAAGCAGCGCCTGGGCCTGGCCGGCCCGCTCCTGCTGCTCCTCTCCTGTGGCTCCCTGCCGCCAGGTCCGCGTCCGTAGGCCGGCCCGCCGCGTCCGCCGCTGGCCGCCGGGCCAGTCGGACCGGGGCCGTCACGCGCACGAGGCACGGCTCCCGCCGCTGTGCAGTCCCGCTGCCAGTGGCCTGTTGCCCCGCACCGGAAACAGGGCCCGCGTCGCGGCTGAGGCGTCCTCACCGCGTTAACGGCGGTGCCTTCGCCTTGAACTGCCGGTGCCTCCGCCACGCGCGCGCTAGCCAGCTGGGCGCCGAGCTGCCGCATATCACGGTATGCTCTAGCCGTCTCGCGGACCTTGGTGAGGGTCAGGCCGTCACCCTTCGATGCCGCCAGCTGCACCAGCTTCTCTTGCAGCCCAGCTCGGCTGCCCACTACGCACCTGTCGCGCAGCTCGCGCTCCACTTCCGCGGCTGAGTAACCGCAGCGCACGACCTGCGCCCGCAGTCGAGCCAGGAAGCGCTCCAGGTCCTCCTCCGGTCCCATCATCATCTGATGAAAAACCGACCGCTCCGCTACAACATTCTTCACGGGCGCTAGATAAGCGGTCAGCTTCCGCTTGAGTCTTTCGAAACGGTCCTCGGTCGGACTTCCCTCTTCCGGCAACAACGTTTCGCTCACGTCGGCGGTGTCCGGCCCGACCAGGTGCAGTAACACCGCACACTTCCGATCTGCGTCCTGGATATTAACCGCCAACAGGTACCGCTCAACGCCGCGAAACCACCTCTCAAAATCGTCACCCGACCGAAACGGCGCTACCGCCGGCAATTGCATGCCTGGTAAATCCATCATTTACCGCAGCGCACGCACCGCCAGTTCAGTCAGCTGCGCCGCCCGTCCGGCCGCCGCCGCCGCCGCCGATCAGCTGTCAGTCCCGTGCGTGCCGATCGCCGTCGTTTTTTCCCACGCTCCGATCAGCTGTCTGTCCCGGGCGCCGCCGGAAGTTCCTGCGCGTGCCGAGGCGCAGTCGCTGACGTGACGTCACCTGCCGCCGATCAGCTGATCACTCCACCCGCCGGCCGGCCAAGGTCGCCGCCGCCGCCGACAGCGCCTCCAGCGGGCACTTGCCGCAAACCACGCAATATGGCCGCACGCCCCCGCCACTCCGAACACGTGACACCGTCCCGGCCGGTTCCCGCGTGTCTGTACCAACACACCCAGCCTCCTGAGCCTCAACCCAGACCCCTGGCTCACGCACTCGGCTCACAAGCCACTACCCCTGGCTCCCTGGCTCGCTCTCGCAACCGCGAAGCCAGACGCCGATCCACGCAGTGACGCAGTCACGTGCTCCACAGCCAACCTGCAGCACATCCCCATCCGGTCACACAAACACATGGGCTACTCCGCGAGCCAACACACTGCCGATCCCCTCCACTTAGTGTGGCTCTCACTCGCGCTCCCGAGCGCCCAACACGAGTTTGCGTTTATTTACTCACGCCAGTCCAAGTCCGCGAGATCCGACCGAATCGTTCGCCGCTTCGAGCCGCCGCCGCCATCTTGACGCCTTGGTGCATCAAAACAAATGCCGGAAACCACACGATGCTAAGCCCGCATCTCGTCCTCGTCGCCAAGTGTTCTACCGTCACGTGTTCCGGTCCCGGGTATCCATCAACACAGGCGTCACAAAGGTAGCACTGTATTCCGGTTAAGGGGCAATACGCTCGGCTCCTTGCTGTACTGCGGCGCGCGCACGACTCTCTCGATCCTGCCGCTGGCATCCGGTCAGGTGGCGCCACATACCATAACACTGCAGTACGGTAAACAGTAAACACCGAATCGTGCGCCAAAGGGCACACGACACAACAGTTACTGGTTACTCTGGTCTGGTCAGTTGACCTCATCCACCCCCCATGTCTGGAGTGGATGGTTACTGGTTACTTTGGTCTGGTCAGTTGACCTCATCCACCCCCCCCCCCATGTCTCAAGTGGATGGTTACTGGTTACTTTGGTCTGGTCAGTTGACCTCATCCACCCCCCATGTCTGGAGTGGATGGTTACTGGTTACTCTGGTCTCGTCAGTTGACCTCATCCACCCCCCCCCCTTGTCTGGAGTGGATGGTTACTGGTTACTTTGGTCTGGTCAGTTGACCAGTAGCCTGGTCCTGTTTGCGTTGTTTTTCTTCTTAGAATCAAAAGGACCTGCTCGGTGATATTATGTGTTATGGGACGCTGATCACGATGGGCTGGTCAAAAAGTCAATTTTCAAAATTATTTTGAACGCAAAATAGAAATTTCGTTTTTATATTTGCTCAATTTTCAATATAACCGCGTCTTGTCGCCTCTTGGCAGCTTCTGGGGTCCATGTAGGGTGCGAAAAGCACAGATCAGTTCATTAGCTTCATTTTGAGACCATTCGCCATTAAAAATCGTCGCCGAAATGAAATGTTTGGTGGTTCGAGAGAAAAAAAATCATAGATGGCGTTTTCGACTCGCGAGTTCTGAGTGACCAATTATGTTAGAAATGTCAACATAAGACTCAAATCAGTCTCAAATAGTAATAGGGATGTATTTATCCACTTTGTGACGTCGTCACTCACACTTCGAAAGTCAATGTCTGGATCCGCCCCTGTTAGTGATGACGTCACAAAGTGGATAAATACAACCCTATTACTATTTGAGACTGATTTGAGTCTTGTGTTGAGATTTCTAACAGAATTGGTCACTCAGAACTCGCGAGTCGAAAACGCCATCTATTATTATTTTTTCGAACCACCGAACAATACTTCATTTCGGCGACGATTTTGCAATATCTAATAAAGATAGATTGATGCGGATGGTCTCAAAATGAAGCTAAGGAACTGATCTGTGCTTTTCGCACCCTACATGGACCCCAGAACCTGCCAAGAGGCGACAAGACGCGGTTATATTGAAAATTGAGCAAATATAAAAACGAAATTTCGATTTTGCGTTTCAAAATAATTTATAAAATTGACTTTTTGACCAGCCCATCGTGATCAGCGTCCCAACACACATATATAACCGAACAGGTCCTTTTGATCCTAAGAAGAAGACAAAACGCAAACCGGACCAGGCTATTGACCAGCCAGCCGCCCTGCCTGCAGTGCATCTCTCCCGGCCCGGCCCGGCCTGCTGACCTGGATGATCTGTTTCTGCGCAGTGGAGGCCCGCTGCAGAGCCACCACCACCAGCCACGAGCACTTGCCGTCCTGGATGTCAGTCCCCACCTTCCCGGTCACCGTCGGGTCGCCGAAACAGTCCAGGAAGTCATCCTGCCGGCGTGGAGCGTGACCTGTCATCCGGCTGTCATCCGGCTGTCATCCGATTGTCACCCGATTGTCATCCGGCTGTCACCCGAGCCGAGTGCCACTGGGACTGAACTGTCATCAGCCAGAAGTGGTGGACGTAGACTTCCACAAACGTTACAAAACGAAAACAGAGTGCTATCTCGAACATGATCGATAAAAGCATATCAGACGTTTACGATGTGCAACGAACAGTAAAGCTGCCCGCATTCCCATCCAGTCTGAGTGACACACATGGATGGCGGCGGCTGACTAGCCGCCATACAATAGCTCCTGTCTGTGCACCAGACTTGTAACCGACTCAGAGTTGAGTCATGGATCGACTCATGAGTCGGACATTTTTGGATGAGTCATGAGGCAAGTCGATTCAATTAGTAAAAACAGCACTTGAGTCAAGAGTCGAGTCGACTCAATTTGTTTGAAACAGCACTTTAGTCAAGGGTCAAGTAGATTATTTTTAACAGCACTTGAGTCAAGAGTCGAGTCAGTTCTTCGGCTGTGAGTCAGACTTGAGTCGACTCAAACACATTTTGTGTCGTTACAAGTATGCTCAATGCTGTGCACTTGATGTGACGCCAGTGCTGAGCCCGCTCCCCGCTCCGTCCCCGAGGCCCGATCTCGGCGTGTGTCCGCGTGGCTCCGATAGTACCCGATATAACCGCGGCCTCCACAGCCCGGCGTACAACGGCAGCCTTTGTGTCGCTCTGTCAGTCGCAGCGGCGGCCGCGGCGGCGCCGGTGCATGTATACTTGTTTGTCGTTGAGCTCAAAATAGGCGGCAGGTCTGCTGATCGGGCGGCGTCGCTGTGTGCCGATACGCGGCGGACGGGACCGGGATGCGGTCACGGTGGCGCGCTCTGCCGCCGCCGCCGACATCACGCCCGCGTCCGGTCTGCGGCGGCCGGTACTGCGCCGCTTCCGCCGTATGCCGCGCCGCTGTATGCTGCGTGTCGGGCGCCGGGGACCGGGTGTTACTGGGATGAGCTCACCCAGCTCCCCGGCGGGTTATTACCAGCTGCCGGGAGGTCAGTGCGGCAGTACAGCGTGACGGCTCACTGGGGGTGGTGACGGACGAACCGGGCGCTCCAGAGCTGAGTCTTGATTGGTACGGTAGTTATGGCGGAAGATACGTAAGTCGTTCGTGCAGGTCATGAAAGTCAGTATGCTGTTGCATTTTATCATTTCCTGATGATTTTAAGTTGGGTGGGTTTTCAAATGATATTTCCCGATGATTTTAAGTTGGGTGGGTTTTCAAATGATAGTAAGTCTAAAAATAACGTACTTATCGTGGCTCCCGAAAATCGTGCCAGTCCATTTCTGGCATTGGATTCAAGTACAACTGTGGAAAAGTGCAACTCTGAATAATCACACCCTGGTCTTGCCAGAGAGGCTCAAACGAGCAGCATTGCTGCCCGGCAAAGTGTGCAGCCAGTTTTTGTCTCCCATACCGTCAACTCACATGGCGTGAACCTTACGTCATTTATTTCACTCGACTTTCAGTATGCTTCTGCCTATTTTGAGCTCAACAACGGATGCTTGATTTGAGATCCCCTATGAGCTTTCAGCTTGCTTTGCCAAATGTGATCCGCTTGATTTTGTCGGATTGAGTACGTCTTTTAAGACCGGCAGTTTTTTTTCTTCTCAAAAGCGTGGTCTTTTGTCGTGGGTGCCGGGTAGGGCATGGGTTATAGTTGAAAACGATTGAGCTGCGCGGTGTACCGTTCAATCTGCTACGTAACTATCGCCTCCAATCGGGGGCGAATGCAGTTACGTAACTATCGCCTCCAATCGGGGGCGAATGCAGTTACGTAACTATTGCCTCCAATCGGGGGCGAATGCAGTGTGTGAGGAATGGGGATTGGTGTGGTGATTCGGGTGACGGGTTCTCTACTTTTGTGTTGATTGGGGCGAGGAAGGCCTTCCAACTGATATCATCCCCTCTCCTCACATTGTAAAGTGTGCCTTGGAGGCTTTCTTTGTACGCATGGCTTAGCTTGTTCATGATCGATTGTTTCTGATATCATTCAGCATGTACTATACTATTTGTGTTAACGGTTCATCTTCGATATTCATTGCTGCTATTAGTCCTGTAATGTCTTGTTTGCTTTGCTGTGGGCGCCTTTAATGGCAATACAATATTAATCATATTAACAATAATAATAATAGCTTTAATGGCAGCACTTTGTGCTTGGTGTATTCCATTCAGCCGTGTCGACGTTGATATGAGTCAGGCTAATCAGCCGTGCAACAATATATGCATGCATATATTGTTGCACGGCTGATTAGCCTGAATGCGTCTGCAGACGCACGATCTGCATCAGATGTCTGCAGCCCTCCGCTGCTTAATGTCGCCATAATTGAAAACAATATCGTACCATAAGCTTGCTGCAGTTAGCTAGAATAGTTGATGTTAAATAACTGTCCGATGTTGTCTGTGATGAACGTTTTGGCCGGACCTATTCGCCAAATATTAGCCCAAACGTCAGCCAGCATGCGGCGCCGTGGCTCGTTCAGCCGTCTGTGGTGACCGTTAGTTCGCCGCTTGGCCGTAGGATGGCGTACAAGTCGACGGCGGTGCCGCCGGCGGCCGTGGTGTCTGTGGCCAGCCGGGACGAGCGACGCGGCTTCATGGCCTGCTTCCCGGACCTGGTGCGCAACCTCACCGAGGTCGGCTTCCACAAGGACCTCGAGGACGCCAACAAGTGGTTCGCCAAGGTGCGCTCCGCGTGAGCTCATCCGGGCCGGGAGGGCCAGTAGTCGTGGTGGGTGTTGTGGGAGTTGTAAGACCTGATCGCCGCGGCACTGGCACCTATGCGCAGGATGGATGCAGTGCTGGGTCTTAGCTGGGTAAGGCAAACAGCGGTGCCAGGCTCACGCTGTGATTGACCATCGATCGAGCTGTCCAATAAGCATTCGGTACGCGTATTGCGTCGCGTGTACCTTCTTTGGATGTGCCTATCAAAGGTCATCTCATACCCATTGGTGGCGCATTATTCAATCATGTCGGTAGCAATGTGGCGCGCCGTTTTCGCTGCACAGTAAATGTTTGCAACTGTTGTTATCTTAACCAAAACACTGCTCTATTTCGTAAAGACTGGTGTCCAGACATTCGCTGTTCGCACACTTTTGTCAGATCTGAGGCATCTTATTAGCCATAAAAAAAAATCGTGTCAGGTAGTTGACCATCTGCCGTTGGCGGTATGCCTGTTTGTCAGGTGCTACAGTATAACGTGCAGGGCGGTATGTGTGTTTGTCAGGTGCTACAGTATAACGTGCAGGGCGGTATGTGTGTTTGTCAGGTGCTACAGTATAACGTGCAGGGCGGTATGTCTGTTTGTCAGGTGCTACAGTATAACGTGCAGGGCGGTATGTCTGTCAGGTGCTACAGTATAACGTGCAGGGCGGTATGTCTGTTTGTCAGGTGCTACAGTATAACGTGCAGGGCGGTATGTCTGTTTGTCAGGTGCTACAGTATAACGTGCAGGGCGGTATGTCTGTTTGTCAGGTGCTACAGTATAACGTGCAGGGCGGTATGTCTGTTTGTCAGGTGCTACAGTATAACGTGCAGGGCGGTATGTCTGTTTGTCAGGTGCTACAGTATAACGTGCAGGGCGGTATGTCTGTTTGTCAGGTGCTACAGTATAACGTGCAGGGCGGTATGTCTGTTTGTCAGGTGCTACAGTATAACGTGCAGGGCGGTATGTGTGTTTGTCAGCTGCTACAGTATAACGTGCAGGGCGGTATGTCTGTTTGTCAGGTGCTACAGTATAACGTGCAGGGCGGTATGTCTGTTTGGCAGGTGCTACAGTATAACGTGCAGGGCGGTATGTGTGTTTGTCAGGTGCTACAGTATAACGTGCAGGGCTGTATGTGTGTTTGTCAGGTGCTACAGTATAACGTGCAGGGCGGTATGTCTGGTTTGTCAGGTGCTACAGTATAACGTGCAGGGCGGTATGTCTGTTTGTCAGGTGCTACAGTATAACGTGCAGCGCGGTATGTCTGTTTGTCAGGTGCTACAGTATAACGTGCAGGGCGGTATGTCTGTTTGTCAGGTGCTACAGTATAACGTGCAGTGCGGTATGTCTGTTTGTCAGGTGCTACAGTATAACGTGCAGGGCGGTATGTCTGTTTGTCAGGTGCTACAATATAACGTGCAGGGCGGTATGTCTGTTTGTCAGGTGCTACAGTATAACGTGCAGGGCGGTATGTGTGTTTGTCAGGTGCTACAGTATAACGTGCAGGGCGGTATGTCTGTTTGTCAGGTGCTACAGTATAACATGCAGGGCGGTATGTCTGTTTGTCAGGTGCTACAGTATAACGTGCAGGGCGGTATGTCTGTTTGTCAGGTGCTACAGTATAACGTGCAGGGCGGTATGTCTGTTTGTCAGGTGCTACAGTATAACGTGCAGGGCGGTATGTCTGTTTGTCAGGTGCTACAGTATAACGTGCAGGGCGGTATGTCTGTTTGTCAGGTGCTACAGTATAACGTACAGGGCGGTATGTGTGTTTGTCAGGTGCTACAGTATAACGTGCAGAGCGGTATGTGTGTTTGTCAGGTGCTACAGTATAACGTGCAGGGCGGTATGTCTGTTTGTCAGGTGCTACAGTATAACGTGCAGGGCGGTATGTCTGTTTGTCAGGTGCTACAGTATAACGTGCAGGGCGGTATGTCTGTTTGTCAGGTGCTACAGTATAACGCGCAGGGCGGTATGTCTGTCAGGTGCTACAGTATAACGTGCAGGGCGGTATGTCTGTTTGTCAGGTGCTACAGTATAACGTGCAGGGCGGTATGTGTTTTTTGTCAGGTGCTACAGTATAGCGTGCAGGGCGGTATGTCTGTTTGTCAGGTGCTACAGTATAACGTGCAGGGCGGTATGTCTGTTTGTCAGGTGCTACAGTATAACGTGCAGGGCGGTATGTCTGTTTGTCAGGTGCTACAGTATAACGTGCAGGGTGGTATGTCTGTTTGTCAGGTGCTACAGTATAACGTGCAGGGCGGTATGTCTGTTTGTCAGGTGCTACAGTATAACGTGCAGGGCGGTATGTCTGTTTGTCAGGTGCTACAGTATAACGTACAGGGCGGTAAGATGAACCGCGGCCTGGCCGTGCCGCTCACATATAAAATGCTGGTGCCCGAGGAGCGGCACACACCCGAGGTCCTGCACAAGGCGTACATCGTCGGATGGTGCGTCGAACTGGTAAGCACCGGCAGACACGCCGATACATACTGCATCACGCTTGTATTGGCCCAAGTCGGCTTTGTCGGCGTTGATTTGCAGGCCCGAGTCATTAATCTAACGTGTATTTCCTCCTACGTGTGTTAATGTAAATTATTGTATATTTCCGAAGTTTTTGTTCTTGGCATTTAAAGAAAACTGTGCATACGATGCTAGTGCACACCTACAGCATGTTGTGAAGTGCGTTCACTGAACGTGGCAGACGATAGCACGTTCATACGCTCGTACATAAGTACGCTCAGTGAGCTGTGCGAGCTGTTCGGATGAATCGTAGCCCCGAGACTCGGGTGGCAGCCGGGGGACACGCCAGTCCGGCGTTTGTTGATGCGACCCGGTGTCACCGCGCTTCAGTGACGGAGTGGTGGCAGGGGAGGGGGACCCCGAGTCCGGTGTAGGGGCCACATGGCAGGGGCAGATAGACTGTCAACTGACCGAGAGTAGTGATGCTTTTATTTGTTTTTTTAGCATCGTGCCGTTTAGAACTAAATTGCTCGCGCTCTGATGTGTTATATATAATTATTACAAATAAACATCACTTCAAACAATCGTTGTGGACATGAATATCGGAATGTGTATGAATGAAGATGAATGAATGAATAAATACTTAAATGAATAAATGCATTTCCATTGTTTAGAAGGAAGCAAATATAATTATATGTTAGGATCAACTGTTCCCAACAGTTCCCGAATTTCCCGTATATTTGTATTTGTTCATCTGTCTACAATTACATGATACGTTAGTTTAGTTTCCCCTTTTCATATCTCAGTTTCATTTCAGTAACTTAAGCCGCTCACCTCAGTACCGTCCTGAATCGTCTTCCCCTTCCCATACCTGCAGGCTCACCTCCCCCCCCCCCCTCCCCGTCCCACAGCTGCAGGCGTTTTTCCTGGTGCTGGACGACATCATGGATAACTCTGAGATGCGGCGCGGCAAGAAGTGCTGGTACCGGAAGGACGGCCTCGGCCTGCCGGCCCTCAACGACGGCATCCTCATGGAGGCCGGCATCTACAAGCTGCTGAAGCTGCACTGCAGCAGCGAGCCCTACTACGCCAGCCTCATCGACCTCTTCCACAACGTGAGAACGCGCGGCCGAGTGGGGGGTGGGGGGTGGGCGGGGAGGTGTTCAGAGGGGAGCCAGTGGGAGGTCAGGTACGATGGTACCAGTGACAGTGGGAGGTCAGGTATGATGGTGCCAGTGACGGTGGGAGGTCAGGTACGATGGTGCCAGTGACGGTGGGAGGTCAGGCACGATGGTGCCAGTGACGGTGGGAGGTCAGATACGATGGTGCCAGTGACGGTGGGAGGTCAGGTACGATGGTGCCAGTGACGGTGGGAGGTCAGATACGATGGTGCCAGTGACGGTGGGAGGTCAGGTGCGATGGTGCCAGTGACGGTGGGAGGTCAGATACGATGGTGCCAGTGACGGTGGGAGATCAGATACGATGGTGCCAGTGACGGTGGGAGGTCAGGTACGATGGTGCCAGTGACGGTGGGAGGTCAGATACGATGGTGCCAGTGACGGTGGGAGGTCAGGTACGATGGTACCAGTGACGGTGGGAGGTCAGATACGATGGTGCCAGTGACGGTGGGAGGTCAGGCACGATGGTGCCAGTGACGGTGGGAGGTCAGGTACGATGGTGCCAGTGACGGTGGGAGGCCAGGTGCGATGGTGCCAGTGACGGTGGGAGGTCAGGTACGATGGTGCCAGTGACGGTGGGAGGTCAGGCACGATGGTGTCAGTGACGGTGGGAGGTCAGGTACGATGGTGCCAGTGACGGTGGGAGGTCAGGCACGATGGTGCCAGTGACGGTGGGAGGTCAGGTGCGATGGTGCCAGTGACGGTGGGAGGTCAGGTACGATGGTGCCAGTGACGGTGGGAGGTCAGGTGCGATGGTGCCAGTGACGGTGGGAGGTCAGGCGCGATGGTGCCAGTGACGGTGAGAGGTCAGGTACGATGGTGCCAGTGACGGTGGGAGGTCAGGTGCGATGGTGCCAGTGACGGTGGGAGGTCAGGTACGATGGTGCCAGTGACGGTGGGAGGTCAGGCACGATGGTGCCAGTGACAGTGGGAGGTCAGGTACGATGGTGCCAGTGACGGTGGGAGGTCAGGTACGATGGTGCCAGTGACGGTGGGAGGTCAGGTACGATGGTGCCAGTGACGGTGGGAGGTCAGGTGCGATGGTGCCAGTGACGGTGGGAGGTCAGGTGCGATGGTGCCAGTGACGGTGGGAGGTCAGGCACGATGGTGCCAGTGACGGTGAGAGGTCAGGTACGATGGTGCCAGTGACGGTGGGAGGTCAGGTGTGGTACTTGTGGTGATTTGCAAAACATTGCTTATGGCCTTACAGAACATTGAGAGTTCCCAAAAATTGACATATTGGGAAAATGAATGTCGTAGGTAATTTAAATACAAATGGCTCATTTTTGTATGTGAAGGAACATACATTAATGTGTAAGCAATCCGTTTGGAAGGTCATATTTAAAAGTGCCATGTCGTCGTCAGTTTCAAATTTGGTAGGGACATAAGTAGGGACCAAGCCAAGTGCACTTGTAATTTAACTCGGAACCATATTAGGTAAGGTTTAAAATTGCTAGTGACAATGTCCCTAGTGTCCCCATTGATGGCGACGGCCATGTTTAAGTGGTTTCGTTGTTGAGGTCTGATTGTCCACTTCTTTATAACTTTGGTACGGTGCGACTAAGTGAAATCGGGATGAAGTGCTAGGAAGGGCATATAAAGAACATATATAGTCGGCTCAATGTACAAAGGCTATGCTAAAGATCGAGATGATTACCGGAAAGTGTGTGCACGCGTTGTATTTGCACGATCTACCGATCTGCAGGTAAGTGTGCGTGTTGTGTTTGCACTAACCAATTGTAAACCTCAAGTCGCGCTGCAACACTGGCGAGAGGTGACCTTTTTGCCACTGGCTCGGAGCGGTTGAGTGAATATTGCCACGACCTCACAAAACACACCAGCCCTGTCTGGTGAATATCGCACAGCCTCGCGGCTCACCACTGATACCTCTGAGACTGACCGAACCGCTCCGTTCTGCCCGCAGACCACCATGAAGACGACGCTGGGTCAGAGTCTGGACCTGCTGGGCACCCAGAGCGGTCAGCTCGACCTGAAGAAGTACACCATGGAGCGGTACTCGGCCATTGTGAAGTACAAAACGGCGCACTACTCCTTCCACCTGCCGATCGCGCTCGCCATGCACATGGTGAGAGCACGGAGAGGTGACTGCGGCGGCGGTAGCTGCTGTAGTCGGGCGTTGTGTTGATTTTGGAGACACGGAAACGTTGATGTAAGCTTTGGGATTATTTAGGGGCACGTGCTAATGTTCGCTGGTTTAGTGTAGGCTCGCCATCTGTAGTGTTGTGATTTTATGTCGTTTATTCAGTGTAAGCTGTCTACTGGTCGTGATGAACTGGACACGTCGTGTCGGGCTGTTTTCCAGGCGGGTATCGCAGATCCGGAGAGCCACCGTCAGGCCAAGCACATCCTGCTCGAGATGGGAAACCTCTTCCAGGTCCAGGTGAGAATTGAAGGCGGGAAGCGAAGGTGGAATCAGTGTAGGATTCTTAGTTTCATGACCTGGTCCCGGAGAGTAAAAATCCATAGGTGGAGGGAGAGTAAGATTTTCTTATTAGGAAAGTTAAGATTGTCATTTTTTAGAAGACAAAAAAAAATCCTTGGAAAATACAAATTCCTGATTTTTAATAGATATTAAATCCTTGTGAGGAAATTATAATTTTATTTTAACTACAATGTTGGCAATATCAGGTGAAAAGAGAGTACATTTCCAGGAAAAAAATGAGAGTAAAATTCTTTGGACCCAAAAAGTCCAGAATCCAACATCATATTTAGTGGGCCAGTATGATCACTGAAAAGTATTGTTTCACACGCAAGCCCGTAAGCAAAAATATTGATGAGTGTCAACCATTTTGACTAGTTCAGAACCCTTTTGCAGATGTGTTCGGGAAAGTTTGTGGCCCAATGTGTCACTCAGACTGGATGGGAATGCGGGCAGCTTTACTGTTCGTTGCACACCGTAAACGTCTGATATGCTTGTATCGATCATGTTCGAGATACCACTCTGTTTTCGTTTTGTAACGTTTGTGGAAGTCTACGTCCACCACTTCTGGCTGATGACAGTTCAGTCCCAGTGGCACTCGGCTCGGGTGACAGCCGGATGACAGCCGGATGACAGGTCACGCTCCACGCCGGCAGGATGACTTCCTGGACTGTTTCGGCGACCCGACGGTGACCGGGAAGGTGGGGACTGACATCCAGGACGGCAAGTGCTCGTGGCTGGTGGTGGTGGCTCTGCAGCGGGCCTCCACTGCGCAGAAACAGATCATCCAGGTCAGCAGGCCGGGCCGGGAGAGATGCACTGCAGGCAGGGCGGCTGGCTGGTCAAATGGTGGCTGGCCTGGTCCGGTTTGCGTTTTGTCTTCTTAGGATCAAAAGGAGCTGTTCGGTTATATATGTGTGTTGGGACGCTGATCACGATGGGCTGGTCAAAAAGGCAATTTTCTAAATTATTTTGAACGCAAAATCGAAATTTCGTTTTGGGATTTTGCTCAATTTTCAATATAACCGCGTGTTGTCGGCTATTGGCAGCTTCTCTGGGGTCCATGTAGGGTGCGAAAAGCACAGATCAGTTACTTAGCTTCATTTTGAGACCATCCGCATCAGTCTATCTTTATTAGATATTTACAAATCGTCGCCGAAATGAAGTAATGTTTGGTTTTGCGAAAAATAATCATAGATGTCGTTTTCGACTCGCGAGTTCTGAGTGACCAATTATGTTAGAAATTTCAACACAAGACTAAAATCAGTCTCAAATAGTAATAGGGGATGCATTTATCTAATTCGTGACGTCATCACTCACACTCGAAAGCGAAGGTCTGGATCCGCCCCTGTACGTGATGACGTCACAAAGTGGATAAATGCATCCCCTATTACTATTTGAGACTGATTTTAGTCTTTGTTGAAATTTCTAACATAATTGGTCAGGGGGGGGGGAGGTGGATGATGAACATGGCTGGTTTGGGAATGGACGTGCGGGTAGGTTAGACATAAAGACATAAAGACATAAAAGAAAAGTGCAACAAAGAGCCTCTTGGGGCCCATCCGAGGTTGCACCCCACCCCACCCCCACCCACACCCACACCCACACCCACACCCACACCCACACCCACCCCCCCCCCCCCCCCCCCCCCCCCCCCCCTCCCCTCCACCAGTCTCGCCCCTTCAAATCACCTTACTCTACCTGCATAAAAGAAGGCTAATCCCACGAGTATTTATGAACTAATCCCTTCTCTGTAAAGTATTTATCTAATCTAATTTTGAAGGAAGCAAGTGTCACTGCATCAGCGACATCCCCTGGTAGCATATTCCAATGTCCTACAACCCTTCTACTGAAAAATGACTGTCCGTAGCCTAGTCCTACTTTGTTTCATAATGAGTTTATGCTGATGACCTCTACCTCGATTTTCCCTATTGAACTCAAACATACCCTTTAAATATCCAGAATGCTGACTATTTACAAATTTGAAGACTTCAATTAGATCTCCTCTTAGCCTTCTATATCTAAGTGAAAACATACCCAATTTCTTTAATCTATCTTCATAAGGTAAACTACCAAGACAATTAACCATTTTTGTTGCCCTTTTTTGAACTCTTTCTAACAACCAGCAATCTTTCTCATATGTTGGAGACCAGGCTTGTACACAATACTCCAAATGTGGTCTAACGTATGCACAATACAGTTTTGTTATTACCTTTTCACTCTTGTAGGAAATATTTCTGTTAATGGCCCCTAGCATTCTAAGTGCCTTTTTCCTAGCTTCTACAACCTGGTCTGACGCTGATAGTCTATTGTTTACCACGACACCTAAATCTCTTTCCTTTTCAATCTGCTCCATTTTCTGCCCACCCATTTCATACCTATGTTTACTGCTAACCCGTCCAGCGTGCATAATCTTACATTTACTCAAATTGAATTTCATCTGCCATGCTTCAGACCACTCAACTAGCTTGTCCAGATCTGATTGAAAAACATCCTGATCATGTTTTCCTCTAATAATCCTGACAACTTTTAGATCGTCTGCAAATTTCAAGACTTTGCTGTCTATACTGTTCTCAATTGCATTCACAAATACTATAAAAAGCAATGGGCCCAGGACTGAGCCCTGTGGAACCCCACTGAGAACCTCCTTCCATTGTGATTGGCACCCATTCAATATAACCCTTTGCTGGCGTCCTGGAAGCCACGTTTCTATCCAATCCAGAATCTTGCCCCTGATCCCATGAATTTTAAGTTGCAACCCCAGTCTTGATGGGGGACTTTGTCAAATGCTTTACTGAAATCAAGAAAAGCTACATCTAGCTGTTTACCCTGATCAAAGCTATCTGTTGCAACATCCAAAAACTCCAGAAGATTAGTTAAACAAGAACGGCCCTTCCTAAAGCCATGCTGTGTATCCTTGATGAGTTCATTTTGCTCCAAGAATTCAACAATCTTATCTTTGATGATTGATTCAAGCACCTTGCAGACTAATGAGGTCAGACTAACCGGTCTATAGTTTTCCTCTTTACTTCTATCTCCCTTTTTATGAATAGGAACAACATTTGCTCTTTTCCAATCAAGTGGAATTTTACTATCTGCGAGTGATTTAGAAAATATTATGGCTAATGGAACCGACAACTCCCTTTCAGATTCTCTTAAAAGTCTAGCATGGATTTCATCAGGTCCTTCTGCCTTGTTAGGCCTTACTTTCTTTAGATATTCTAGAACAAGTTCACTACTTATGCCACCTAGCTCTCCTATAGTCTCCTCTGTCTCTAGCTCAGGCTGAAGTGCTGCAATACTACTCTGGTCCTCGATAGTAAAGACAGATTGAAACTGATCATTAAGCACTTCAACCATTTCACTGTCCTTGCTAACTAACACATCATCTACCTTAAATGGACCTATATTTTTGGAAACTGTACTGAACTTATAAAAACTGAAGAACTTCTTACTATCTGCATTACAATGTCTAGCTAAATCAAGTTCCTTTGCCCTTTTAGCTGCTCTGACCTTTTTCTTAACTGAATTTCTTGCATTCTGGTAGGCCTTCTGATTTATATCTAGTGAAGATCCCTTCAAAATGCCAAATGCACTTCTTTTAGCTTGTATAGCACTCCTTACTTCTGGGGTAAGCCAAACTGGTTTGCCCTTGGTTCTGTTACGTTTGTGCCTGAGGGGTATATGCAGATTCTGAATTTGGCTTAATCTAGCTTTGAAAACATTCCAGGCCTCACATGCATCTAAACCTGCCAACTCAACGTTCCATTTTATCTGTGCGAGGTCATTTCTAATACCATCAAAATCAGCCCGGCTGAAGTTTGGAACCATAATAAGGTTATCTTTGGGCCTCATGTCTGATGAGATATTGAATTTAACCATATTGTGATCACTGGTTCCTAGACCTGCACAAATACTTATGTCACTAACTAGATCACTGTTGTCTGAGAATACAAGGTCTAGAATGGAGCAATGTCTGGTTGGCTCTGTTACAAACTGATGCATTGAAAGCTCCTCTTCAAAGATTTGCCTATACAACCTACACTCATTTGTTTCCTCTGCTATATTTTCGTATCCTCTTAAGTTAAAATCTCCCATAATAAGACACTGAGCCCGAAAGTTCCTACGTATTTCCTCACAAATATCTTGGTCTGTTTCAGCTTGGGAGTTCCTTGGAAGATTCCCTGGTCTGTAAAATGCACCTATCCTCAACCTTCCTCTGTTTCCTGTACCAATTTTAATGTCAAGCCAGATTGATTCTACTTCTTTTACTTTACTAGAATCATCAACTCTAGTAGTGCAGTACAAGCTATTTACATATACAAACACTCCGCCCCCCTGCCATGATTCTCTGCAGTATGAGAACATGTTATACCCTTGTAACTCGAAATCCTGTAGCCTATCCCTATTATACCCCTCACTAACCCATGTCTCGGTTACACAAATGATATCAGGCTTTTCAAGGGCAACATAACACTCAAACTCATCAAATTTAGACCTAATACTTTGGGCATTCAGCAACACACATGTGATCTTATACTTTGAGCTGACTCTACTAATTCTGAGGGAATTATGATCTACTGTCCTATTCTGACATGAACTTCTACCAATGCTTACTTCCTGATGCCCTAGTACTAGCGTCCCTGAACCCCCTCCTACCTAGTTTCCCTGAATGACACTTCTGTAGGCATCTCCCAAAGCCCTTGCCCCCTCATCCGATAAGTGAAGCCCATCCTTCATATAGTACCTACGCCACTCATAGAACTGATCCCATAAGTCTACATAACTAAGCCCCATAGCTGAACATAAGTTCTGAACTGAGCTGTTCACAGACAGAGCTCTCGAGTACCACTCCTCACTGGCTCCACAGCGAGGGAGGATGCCAGTCACAATGACTGGTTTCCTGGACTCCTTCAACCTCTGCAGCAGGCTCCGGTACTCCGCTACTATTCTCACACTCTGCCTAGGTCCTATGTCGTTCACCCCCACCTGTAGTATAACTGTCTCCGGGCTACTCCTACCAAGTTCTGCCTCAATGACAGGGCCCATATCAACTACTCTTGCCCCTGGTTTGACTATACATCTGTCCCTCTTCCCACAGAATGTTCGCCTTAAGGGCCTTACCCTTGAGTCCCCAACCACTAAATGCTGAATCTCTTCCCTGTCACTTTCAGCTGCTGACTCTAACGCACTGAACCTATTTGCTATTGTAACCTGCGGATGGTCTCTGGGGCTGTACTGCCTGACTCTACCCTGAACTTTTGTCCATCCCTCCTGATCCCCTTCCCTCTTCCTCCTCCAGATTCTGCTACCACCCTCCATTACCCAGCACCCCTCCTCATCCTTACTGTCTGTGGCCCTAGCATTACTTTCCACAATGTTGAGTCTCCAGAAACGTGACCCTCCAACACACTTCCAAACCCCAGCCGCACTATCCACCTTTGCCTTATCCTCCTCCCTTATGCCCCTATCAGAACTACCACTGGTCCCTGATCCTGTAGGCTCCTTTTCTGACCCCCTAACCACGATCTGCGCATACGTTCCTTGGTCAGGAGCTACACCCTCCTGCGGCTCATCTCTACACCTACACTTACTTAACTGCGCCTCAAGCTCTGCTACCCTAGCCTGGAGGGCCTCTAGCTCTGCTACCTTCGCCTGCATCCTAGTCATGCTCATTTGAATACACTAGTAACTTAGGTATATAACTTAGGTACTATGCACTTTTCAATACTTTACTAACTTAACTTAACTTTTTTTTGTTTTGTTTGTTTTTTCTTCTTCTAAACCTTAACTAGATCTAAGTAAAGCTAGTGACACAAATCAGCTATGAGTGCACCTAATACTAGACTAAATATCTAATCCTTAAATAAACTGAATACTAAATACACCTTAACTATCCCTAATTTTCTAAAAATATCTACTTATCCAACCCTGCAACTAATAACACAAAAATAAGACTTAAGACAATTTTGGCGCACACAAGCTAGAATGAAAAGTCCTTTACAAAGCAAGTAAGAGGTAACAGCTAACTATGAATGCTTAAAAATAATACCTAAACGATCCACAAAACTAAATATCTAATCCTTATATCTAAATATAATGTGGTTCCTAAAAAAATACACAAAACAACAGAGCTATCCAACAGCTACTTAGCTTGTCTAAAGCGGGGTTCATATGGTTCATAGGTTAGGCGGAGGCGAGCTGCTGCACTTTCATGCTGTGCAACATTATGCTTATTATAGCTGTTCTGATATGTTTTAGGAGCTGAGAGAAAACAAAAACATCCCTAGTCTTAAATGGAACGAGCATGTAATATGTTGGCATCGCTGTATCCAGTGCTGCTTTATGTGAGAATATTACGCCGGCTATTGTTCCGCATTGCCTAAGTATCGGCGGACTTCGATAGCTCATTGGATAGGCTGTGGTGACGCGGTCGTGGCCGGTTTCAGGACAACTATGGCAGTGAGGACCCGGAGAAGGTGGAGCGGATCAAGCAGCTCTACACCCAGCTCAACCTCATCTCCGTCTACAAAAAGTTCGAGCTCAACAACTACGAGCTGATCTGCCGCCTGATCGAACAGACATCGCGCGGCATTCCGCACAAGGTCTTCTACAAGATGCTCGAGAAGATCTACAAGCGTGAGAGCTAGATGCGCGGTGTAGTCGAATATGATGGCGGACTGCCTGCGCCCTCCGAGCCTTTTGTTGCCACTTTTGTACTGTACTATTTGCTCTTTTGATAAATGCTTTAGATCTATTTCGCACAGCCAGTTCCTCATTTCTTACTAGCTGCTGCTTGTGTAGTCTGTCTCGCGCGGTCCCAACGCGTCGTCTTTCGTTTCGCTCATTCCTGGAGCCGAGCTTGCCTGAGCCGCCATCTGTTGACAGGTAGCAGTAGTTATGTCTCAAAAGCGTCCGATAGGGGGCGCCGTTATCAGACGCGTCAGCTCGCCGACCGGTCTAGTTGGTTTCACAACAGCTAGTCAGCTCGCTTCCACGCACATTTTGACTGTGTTTGCCGGTAGTTAGTTTGCCGGCAGTAAGATTATTTATTTCCAGATACATGCAGCTCCATATCGCTTTGGATTGTTAACGATGATCTAACGTCAAAAGTGCTGTTCGGCATTATGGGCGCGTTGTGTTAGACTAAAAGTGCGTGCTCGCAATCACCAGTGATATTCCGGCTCTGGAAATGCTTCCCGTCTTGTTGTAAATCGTACGCCGAGCCACCCCAGTTTTCGGCCATGTTGGCAATATGGCTCGGTTGGCGGTAACTATTGCCAGTGATCTGATCGCTGAGACGTGAGGTGTGTCGGTTACGGAAAATGACCCCGTGCTGGCAGGTGACCCGAGGTGACCCGATGTGACGCTGCTGAGAAATGCTGTGTGACCACTGGCTCTGTGTGTTTACAATAAAACGTCGTTATTTGAGGTCAGTACTGCGGTGCGGTGTGCGTGGCTTTGGTAAGGTCGACCCAGGTGCATGTGGAATGCGCAGAGCAGAGGCCATTCTTATAAAACCAAAATCGAGCCGTGGCTAGTTTTAAAAAAAATTGCCTCAGGACCTGGCACGGGAGATGTTTAGCGTCGAAACAGTGCCTCGGAAATGCAGCAGCAAATCCAAATAATATGCACGGATTTTACACACTGCCGAAACATAAATTTCCAGTCCCGAGGCCATTCTTTTTTTTTTAAATTGAGACGGTACGGCTCGATTTTTTCCGATCAGAATGGCCTCAGGTGCTTCTAAAAGGGCGAGCGGTAGACACTATTTGCTACGGACATTCTTCCGGTATACGCGCATCGCAACTCGGACAGCTAACGGTAGAATAGGTACATGCGATATCGAGCAGTAGGCGCTGTGCCGCATTATGTGCGTGGATATGAGGATCATTGGTGTTCAGGGGCGCTCCTCCAGATAAGGGGACATGGCGTGGATACCCAGTGTGGCACCTGACTAGTGTAGTTTTGGCAGACCGCAGGCAGTTATTATTGCCGTACCGATCCGGTGTTACTTTAGCAGGGTCCTGGACAGAACACGGATTGACACGATAAGGCATAGCAGAGGTGCCTATGGTCAGAAAGTCGAATTTCTTACACCATTACTTTACGCTGCTAAACAGTGTACCCTTACTTGATTGTAATCAGTCTCACGAGACACAAATACTTGTTTGTGTCCAGTGCCTCGTACATTGCGAATATTGTCAACTGCATTCCCGTCCAAAATCGCTCGTTGCAGCAATGCTTTACTCGCTCTCATAGGTGTCGATTTATATACTTTTGGGGTGTCCCTCGCCCCCCCCCCCCCCCAATGGTACCCTCGCCCCCTCCCCCAATGGTACCCTCGGGCTCGCCCCCCCCCCCAATATTTTTGGCCGCTGGCGGATCCAAGAGGGGGCAAAGCGGCCAAGCCTCCCAACTGCCGGAAATCGGCAAAAATGGCACGTTTCCTATTTGAAAAAGAAATCTACACAGCTTGTACTAAGAAAAGTTTGTTTTAAATCACCTCTTTTGTATAAAGATGCGAAATCCGGTGAATGTATAACCTATTTGCGATGTTTGATGTTTAGGGCATTTTTCCGAAGAAATCGGCTTTTTGATTTATTTATTTGTACTTTGTAGGAGCCAAAAACCAAACTTTTCCAAAATCAGATATCCATTTTGTAGCTTTTGACATTTGCCATCTTCTGACGGTTTTTCGATTGCATTTTGCTGAAAATATAGACTTTGTACGATCTGTTGTTTAGCTGATTTTGTTTCCGCCCAACTCGTATGTAGTGACGTCACTATATTAGTTATATCTCATTTTTTCGACAAAACTGCTTCATTTATGCACAGAAGACTTAAAATTGGTATAGAAGGTCCCCAAACTTTCATGTTGATATCGCTATTGATTTTTTAGCTATTGTGAAAATTCGTCTGAGAGATATTTCCCCCCCCCCCCCTCCCCAGTTAATGGCAGGTTAACATTGTCGTTTTACTAAGTAAGGGTTCCAAGTAAGGACTCGTGCCTTCTGGCGGATGCAGACCGGCCCAAAACGTTGGTTTGTGTCGTGGTCCGGTATCGCAAATAACGATTAACGTTAGACTTCAGGTATATGTATGCCTTCACGCGAACAGATAAAGACAGGGGAGCGGCAGCTGCTCGCGCCACCGCGTCCCGACCCAGAGTCCGGCCGGCCGCACGCCGACCCCGGACGCGCCGTGGGCGATCACGTGACTGCGTCCAGCGGCCCGAGGCCGGGCTAGCTGGCGGCCGGAGCGGCAGAGCCAGCGGCCGGCGGGCCGCAGACAAATCGCCCAACGCCATCACATCTCTCTCCCTCCCAACAGTCTGCCACACACAATCTGCGGTGCCAAACGCCCCCCCCCCCCCCCCCGACTAATCTCGGCGACGGGGCCTAACGGGGGCACCGTACTCCAGCGACGGCTCCAGGCCCCGGCGGCGGCCAGACAGCGGCTCCAGGCTCCGGCGGTGGCCGGACAGCGACTCCAGTCTCCGGCGGCGGCCGGACAGAGACTCCAGGCTCCGGCGGCGGCCAGACAGCGGCTCCAGGCTCCGGCGGTGGCCGGACAGCGACTCCAGTCTCCGGCGGCGGCCGGACAGAGACTCCAGGCCCCGGCGGCGGCCAGACAGCGGGTCCAGGCTCCGGCGGTGGCCAGACAGCGACTCCAGGCTCCGGCGGCGGCCAGACAGCGACTCCAGTTTCCGGCGGTGGCCAGACAGCGACTCCAGGCTCCGGCGGCGGCCAGACAGCGACTCCAGTTTCCGGCGGTGGCCGGACAGCGACTCCAGACTCCGGCGGTGGCCGGACAGCGACTCCAGTCTCCGGCGGCGGCCGGACAGCGACTCCAGCCTCCGGCGGCGGCCGGACAGCGACTCCAGTTTCCGGCGGTGGCCGGACAGCGACTCCAGACTCCGGCGGCGGCCGGACAGCGACTCCAGACTCCGGCGGCGGCCGGACAGCGACTCCAGACTCCGGCGGCGGCCGGACAGAGACTCCAGGCCCCGGCGGCGGCCAGACAGCGGGTCCAGGCTCCGGCGGTGGCCAGACAGCGACTCCAGGCTCCGGCGGCGGCCAGACAGCGACTCCAGGCTCCGGCGGCGGCCAGACAGCGACTCCAGTTTCCGGCGGCGGCCGGACAGCGACTCCAGCCTCCGGCGGCGGCCAGACAGCGGCTCCAGGCTCCGGCGGCGGCCTTACAGCGACTCCAGTTTCCGGCGGCGGCCAGACAGCGACTCCAGACTCCGGCGGCGGCCAGACAGCGACTCCAGTTTCCGGCGGCGGCCTTACAGCGACTCCAGGCTCCGGCGGTGGCCGGACAGCGACTCCAGTTTCCGGCGGCGGCCGGACAGCGACTCCAGTTTCCGGCGGCGGCCTTACAGCGACTCTAGGCTCCGGCGGCGGCCGGACAGCGACTCCAGACTCCGGCGGCGGCCAGACAGAGACTCCAGCCTCCGGCGGCGGCCAAAAGCGGCAGAGGCCGGCCCGGCAGCGACGGATGCCTGCCCGGCAGGGGTGGCACGCCTGGAAGCGGCAGCTCTTCCGGGTCGGCGACTTGGGTCCAGGCGACGGCGGCAGCGACGGTGGCTCACCGGGCAGTGGCGGCGGCACGTCCGGCAGCGGCGGCAGCTCGCCCGGCAGCGGCGGTGGCTCGCCGGGCAGCAGCGGTGGCGGCTCAACTTTCAGCGACGGCAGTGGCAGAGGATGGCCCAGCAGCGGCGGAGGCCGGTCTGACAGCGGCGGAGGCTGGCCTAGCAGCGGCGGAGGCCGGCTCGGCAGCGGCGGAGGCTGGCTCGGCAGCGGCGCAGGCCGGCCCGGCAGCGGCGGAGGCTGGCCTGTCAGCGGCGGAGGCTGGCCCGGCAGCGGCGGAGGCTGGCCCGGCAGCGGCGGAGGCTGGCCCGTCAGCGGCGGAGGCTGGCCCGGCAGCGGCGGAGGCTGGCCCGGCAGCAGGGACTCGCCTGGAAGCGGCGACAGCGGCATTGGCTCGCCCGGCATAGACTGCAGTGGTGGAGGCTCACCTGGCAGCAACGGTGGCTTGCTTGAAAGCGGCAAAGGCTGGCCTGGCAGCGACGGAGGCTTGCCTGGCAGCGGTGGAGGCTGGCCCGGCAGCGGCGGAGGCTTGCCTGGCAGCGGCGGAGGCTGGCCCGGCAGCGGTGGTGACTGGCCCGGCAGCGGAGGAGGCTGGCCCGGCAGCGGCTGACCTGGCAGCGACGGAGGCTTGCCTGGCAGCGGCGAAGGCTGGCCTGGCAGCGGCAATCGCCGGGGTACGGTGCCCATCCCCGGTAGGCTTGACAGTGGGGGCGACCGTGGCGGAGGCAGAGGCGACTGCAGAGGAGGCAGAGGCGACGGAGGCGGTGCCAGCGCCGGAAGAGGCTCGTTGGTCGGCGGCGGCGGTGGCAGCGGCGCGGGCTCGCTGGAGGTGCGGGCGGACTCTTACACCGTCCCCAGCCACACCTTACACCGTCCCCAGCCACACCACAGACCGTCCCCAGCCAC
Organism: Chirona hameri; assembly: GCA_036785665.1. Taxonomy (NCBI): domain Eukaryota; kingdom Metazoa; phylum Arthropoda; class Thecostraca; order Balanomorpha; family Balanidae; genus Chirona; species Chirona hameri. Next base: position 66,510 of record JAXIVJ010001214.1, read on the forward strand.
ACCACAGACCGTCCCCAGCCACACCACAGACCGTCCCCAGCCACACCTTACACCGTCCCCAGCCACACCTTACACCGTCCCCAGCCACTCCACAGACCGTCCCCAGCCACACCTTACACCGTCCCCAGCCACACCACAGACCGTCCCCAGCCACACCACAGACCGTCCCCAGCCACACCTTACACCGTCCCCAGCCACACCTTACGCCGTCCCCAGCCACACCACAGACCGTCCCCAGCCACACCTTACACCATCCCCAGCCACACCTTACGCCGTCCCCAACCACACCACAGACCATCCCCAGCCACACCGTACACCGTCCCCAGCCACACCACAGACCGTCCCCAGCCACACCTTACACCGTCCCCAGCCACACCACAGACCGTCCCCAGCCACACCACAGACCGTCCCCAGCCACACCTTACACCGTCCCCAGCCACACCTTACACCGTCCCCAGCCACACCTTACACCGTCCCCAGCCACACCTTACACCGTCCCCAGCCACACCTTACGCCGTCCCCAGCCACACCTTACACCATCCCCATCCACACCTTACGCCGTCCCCAACCACACCACAGACCGTCCCCAGCCACACCGTACACCGTCCCCAGCCACACCACAGACCGTCCCCAGCCACACCTTACACCGTCCCCAGCCACACCTTACACCGTCCCCAGCCACACCTTACACCGTCCCCAGCCACACCTTACACCGTCCCCAGCCACACCTTACGCCGTCCCCAGCCACACCACAGACCGTCCCCAGCCACACCTTACACCGTCCCCAGCCACACCACAGACCGTCCCCAGCCACACCACAGATCGGAAAAATGCCCTAAACATCAAACATCGCAAATAGGTTATACATTCACCGGATTTCGCATCTTTATACAAAAGAGGTGATTTAAAACAAACTTTTCTTAGTACAAGCTGTGTAGATTTCTTTTTCAAATAGGAAACGTGTCATTTTTTGCCGCTTTCCGGCAGTTGGGAGGCTTGGCCGCTTTGCCCCCTCTTGGATCCGCCAGCGGCCAAAAACATTGGGGGGGGGGGGCGAGCCCGAGGGTACCATTGGGGGAGGGGGCGAGGGTACCATTGGGGGGGGGGCGAGGGACACCCCAAAAGTATATAAATCGACACCTATGAGAGCGAGTAAAGCATTGCTGCAACGAGCGATTTTGGACGGGAAGGCAGTTGACAATATTTGCAATGTACGAGGCACTGGACACAGACAAGTATTTGTGTCTCGTGAGACTGATTACAATCAAGGAAGGGTACACTGTTTAGCAGCGTAAAGTAATGGTGTAAGACATTCGACTTTCTGACCATAGGCACCTCTGCTATGCCTTATCGTGTCAATCCGTGTTCTGTCCAGGACCCTGCTAAAGTAACACCGGATCGGTACGGCAATAATAACTGCCTGCGGTCTGCCAAAACTACACTAGTCAGGTGCCACACTGGGTATCCACGCCATGTCACCTTATCTGGAGGAGCGCCCCTGAACACCAATGATCCTCATATCCACGCACATAATGCGGCACAGCGCCTACTGCTCGATATCGCATGTACCTATTCTACCGTTAGCTGTCCGAGTTGCGATGCGTGTATACCGGAAGAATGTCCGTAGCAAATAGTGTCTACCGCTCGCCCTTTTAGAAGCACCAGAGGCCATTTTGATTGGAAAAAATCGAGCCGTACCGTCTCAATTTTTTAAAAAAGAATGGCCTCGAGACTGGAAATGTGTTATGTTTGGGCAGTGTAAAATACCTGCATATTATTTGGCTTTGCTGTTGCACTTCCGAGGCACTGTTTCGACGCCAAACATCTCCCGCGCCGGGTCCTGAGGCCATTCTTTAAAAAAAAAACGAGCCACGGCTCGATTTTTTTTTATAAGAATGGCCTCTGCTCTGCGCATTCCACATGCACCTGGGTCGACCTTACCAAAGCCACGCACACCGCACCGCAGTACTGACCTCAAATAACGACGTTTTATTGTAAGCACACAGAGCCAGTGGTCACATAGCATTTCTCAGCAGCGTCACATCGGGTCACAACGGGTCACCTGCCAGCACGGGGTCATTTTCCGTAACCGACACACCTCACGTCTCAGCGATCAGATCACTGGCAATAGTTACCGCCAACCGAGCTATATTGCCAACATGGCCGAAAACTGGGGTGGCTCGGCGTACGATTTACAAGACAGAAAGCATATTTTCCAGAGCCGGAATATCACTGGTGATTGCGAGCACGCACTCCTAGTCTAACACAACGCGCCCATAATGCCGAACAGCACTTTTGCCGTTAGATCATTGTTAACAATCCAAAGCGATATGGAGCTGCATGTATCTGGAAATAAATAATCTTACTGCCGGCAAACTAACTACCGGCAAACACAGTCAAAATGTGCGTGGAAGCGAGCAGACTAGCTGTTGTGAAACCAACTAGACCGGTCGGCGAGCTGACGCGTCTGATAACGGCGCCCCTATCGGACGCTTTTGAGACATAACTACTGCTACCTGTCAACAGATGGCGGCTCAGGCAAGCTCGGCTCCAGGAATGAGCGAAACGAAAGACGACGCGTTGGGACCGCGCGAGACAGACCACACAAGCAGCAGCTAGTATGAAATGAGGGACTGGCTGTGCGAAATAGATATAAAGCATTTATCAAAAGAGCAAATAGTACAGTACAAAACTGGCAACAAAAAGCTCGGAGGGCGCATGGGCAGTCCGCCATCATATTCGACTACACCGCGCATCTAGCTCTCACGCTTGTAGATCTTCTCGAGATTCTTGTAGAAGACCTTGTGCGGAATGCCGCGCGATGTCTGTTCGATCAGGCGGCAGATCAGCTCGTAGTTGTTGAGCTCGTACTTTTTGTAGACGGAGATGAGGTTGAGCTGGGTGTAGAGCTGCTTGATCCGCTCCACCTTCTCCGGGTCCTCACTGCCATAGTTGTCCTGAAACCGGCCACGACCGCGTCACCACAGCCTATCCAATTAGCTATCGTCGGCCGATACTTAGGCAATGCGGAACAATAGCCGGCGGAATATTCTCACATAAAGCAGCACTGGATACAGCGATGCCAACATATTACATGCTCGTTCCATTTAAGACTAGGGATGTTTTTGTTTTCTCTCAGCTCCTAAAACATATCAGAACAGCTATAATAAGCATAATGTTGCACAGCATGAAAGTGCAGTAGCTCGCCTCCGCCTAACCTACCCGCACGTCCATTCCCAAACCAGCCATGTTCATCATCCACCGCCCCCCCCCCCCCCCCATGTCTGGAGTGGATGGTTACTGGTTACTCTGGTCTCGTCAGTTGACCTCATCCACCCCCATGTCTGGAGTGGATGGTTACTGGTTACTCTGGTCTGGTCAGTTGACCTCATCCATCCCCCATGTCTTGAGTGGATGGTTACTGGTTACTCTGGTCTCGTCAGTTGACCTCATCCCCCCCCCCACCCCCATGTCTGGAGTGGATGGTTACTGGTTACTCTGGTCTCGTCAGTTGACCTCATCCACCCCCCCCCCATGTCTGGAGTGGATGGTTACTGGTTACTCTGGTCTGGTCAGTTGACCTCATCCAGCCCCATGTCTGGAGTGGATGGTTACTGGTTACTCTGGTCTGGTCAGTTGACCTCATTCACCCCCCTCCATGTCTGGAGTGGATGGTTACTGGTTACCCTGGTCTGGTCAGTTGACCTCATCCAGCCCCATGTCTGGAGTGGATGGTTACTGGTTACTCTGGTCTGGTCAGTTGACCTCATCCATCCCCCATGTCTGGAGTGGATGGTTACTGGTTACTCTGGTCTGGTCAGTTGACCTCATCCACCCCCCATGTCTGGAGTGGATGGTTACTGGTTACTCTGGTCTGGTCAGTTGACCTCATCCATCCCCCCCATGTCTGGAGTGGATGGTTACTGGTTTCTCTGGTCTGATCAGTTGACCTCATCCACCCCCCATGTCTGGAGTGGATGGTTACTGGTTACTTTGGTCTGGTCAGTTGACCTCATCCACCCCCCCATGTCTGGAGTGGATGGTTACTGGTTACTTTGGTCTGGTCAGTTGACCTCATCCACCCCCCATGTCTGGAGTGGATGGTTACTGGTTACTCTGGTCTCGTCAGTTGACCTCATCCAGCCCCATGTCTGGAGTGGATGGTTACTGGTTACTTTGGTCTGGTCAGTTGACCTCATCCACCCCCCCCCCCCCCCATGTCTGGAGTGGATGGTTACTGGTTACTTTGGTCTGGTCAGTTGACCTCATCCACCCCCCATGTCTGGAGTGGATGGTTACTGGTTACTCTGGTCTCGTCAGTTGACCTCATCCAGCCCCATGTCTGGAGTGGATGGTTACTGGTTACTTTGGTCTGGTCAGTTGACCTCATCCACCCCCCCCCCCTTGTCTGGAGTGGATGGTTACTGGTTACTTTGGTCTGGTCAGTTGACCAGTAGCCTGGTCCGGTTTCCGTTGTTTTTCTTCTTAGAATCAAAAGGACCTGCTCGGTGATATTATGTGTGTTGGGACGCTGATCACGATGGGCTGGTCAAAAAGTCAATTTTCAAAATTATTTTGAACGCAAAATAGACATTTCGTTTTTATATTTGCTCAATTTTCAATATAACCGCGTGTTGTCGGCTATTGGCAGCTTCTGGGGTCCATGTAGGGTGCGAAAAGCACAGATCAGTTAATTAGCTTCATTTTGAGACCATTCGTCATTAAAAATCGTCGCCGAAATGAAATGTTTGGTGGTTCGAAAAAATAATCATAGATGGCGTTTTCGACTCGCGAGTTCTGAGTGACCAATTATGTTAGAAATTTCAACACAGACTCAAATCAGTCTCAAATAGTAATAGGGATGTATTTATCCACTTTGTGACGTCGTCACTCACACTTCGAATGTCAATGTCTGGATCCGCCCCTGTTAGTGATGACGTCACAAAGTGGATAAATACAACCCTATTACTATTTGAGACTGATTTGAGTCTTGTGTTGAGATTTCTAACATAATTGGTCACTCAGAACTCGCGAGTCGAAAACGCCATCTATTATTATTTTTTCGAACCACCGAACATTACTTCATTTCGGCGACGATTTTGCAATATCTAATAAAGATAGATTGATGCGGATGGTCTCAAAATGAAGCTAAGGAACTGATCTGTGCTTTTCGCACCCTACATGGACCCCAGAAGCTGCCAAGAGGCGACAAGACGCGGTTATATTGAAAATTGAGCAAATATAAAAACGAAATTTCGATTTTGCGTTTCAAAATAATTTATAAAATTGACTTTTTGACCAGCCCATCGTGATCAGCGTCCCAACACACATATATAACCGAACAGGTCCTTTTGATCCTAAGAAGAAGACAAAACGCAAACCGGACCAGGCTATTGACCAGCCAGCCGCCCTGCCTGCAGTGCATCTCTTCCGGCCCGGCCCGGCCCGGCCCGGCCTGCTGACCTGGATGATCTGTTTCTGCGCAGTGGAGGCCCGCTGCAGAGCCACCACCACCAACCACGAGCACTTGCCGTCCTGGATGTCAGTCCCCACCTTCCCGGTCACCGTCGGGTCGCCGAAACAGTCCAGGAAGTCATCCTGCCGGCGTGGAGCGTGACCTGTCATCCGGCTGTCATCCGGCTGTCACCCGAGCCGAGTGCCACTGGGACTGAACTGTCATCAGCCAGAAGTGGTGGACGTAGACTTCCACAAACGTTACAAAACGAAAACAGAGTGCTATCTCGAACATGATCGATAAAAGCATATCAGACGTTTACGGTGTGCAACGAACAGTAAAGCTGCCCGCATTCCCATCCAGTCTGAGTGACACATTGGGCCACAAACTTTCCCGAACACATCTGCAAAAGGGTTCTGAACTAGTCAAAATGGTTGACACTCATCAATATTTTTGCTTACGGGCTTGCGTGTGAAACAATACTTTTTAGTGATCATACTGTAAATGCCGTAACTGTTATACTGTAAATGCTAAAATTTCACCTGATATTGCCAACATTGCAGTTAAAATAAAATTCAAATTTCCTCACAAGGATTTAAAGGAAATAGTTCACCTTCAACATGGGTTTTGAACTGAAATAGCAGTTTTGTAGCACGTGTTGAGAAATCCTTATCTGGAACTTTTATTGGCTGAAAAGACTCTCCAGCCGAAGATATTTGACTTTTTGGCGAAGGAATACGGCGCATATATGATGTACCGTCCCGTCTGAAAGTGCACTGCCATGGAGCATGCGCAGACCAATAATGCACACCATGACATTAATAATTTACGACCTTCTGTCCTGAATTGGCGCGATGAAGGGCCATTTTTGAAAATAAAAAAAGAAACTGTATTAAAAAATATAATAAAATCGTGTTCTGAAACATTTCCGAAGGTGAACTATTTCCTTTAATATCTATGAAAAATCAGGAATTTGTACTTTCCAAGGATTTTTGTTGTCTTCTAAAAAATGAAAATCTTAATTTTCCTAATAAGAAAATCTTACTCTCCCTCCACCTATGGATTTTTACTCTCCGGGACCAGGTCATGAAACTAAGAATCCTACACTGATTCCACCTTCGCTTCCCGCCTTCAATTCTCACCTGGACCTGGAAGAGGTTTCCCATCTCGAGCAGGATGTGCTTGGCCTGATGGTGGCTCTCCTGATCTGCGATACCCGCCTGGAAAACAGCCCGACACGACGTGTCCAGATCACCACCACCAGCAGACAGCTTACGCTGAATAAACGACATAAAACCACAACACTACAGATGGCGAGCCTACACTAAACCATCGAACATTAGCACACCTAAATAATCACAAAGCTCACATCAACGTTTCCGTGTCTCCAAAATCAACACCACGCCCGACTACAGCTGCAGCTACCGCCGCATCAGTCACCTCTCCGTGCTCTCACCATGTGCATGGCGAGCGCGACCGGCAGGTGGAAGGAGTAGTGCGCCGTTTTGTACTTCACAATGGCCGAGTACCGCTCCATGGTGTACTTCTTCAGGTCGAGCTGACCGCTCTGGGTGCCCAGCAAGTCCAGACTCTGACCCAGCGTCGTCTTCATGGTGGTCTGCGGGCAGAACGGAGCGGTTCGGTCAGTCTCAGAGGTATCAGTGGTGAGCCGCGAGGCTGTGCGATATTCACCAGACTTGTGTTTTGTGAGGTCGTGGCAATATTCACTCAACCGCTCCGAGCCAGTGGCAACAAGGTCACCTCGCGCCAGTGTTACAGCGCGACTCGAGTTTTACAATTGGTTAGTGCAAACACAACACGCACACTTACCTGCAGATCGGTAGATCGTGCAAATACAACGCGTGCACACACTTTCCGGTAATCATCTCGATCTTTAGCATAGCCTTTGTACATTGAGCCGACTATATATGTTCTTTATATGCCCTTCCTAGCACTTCATCCCGATTTCACTTAGTCGCACCGTACCAAAGTTATAAAGAAGTGGACAATCAGACCTCAACAACGAAACCACTTAAACATGGCCGTCGCCATCAATGGGGACACTAGGGACATTGTCACTAGCAATTTTAAACCTTACCTAATATGGTTCCGAGTTAAAGTACAAGTGCACTTGGCTTGGTCCCTACTTATGTCCCTACCAAATTTGAAACTGACGACGACATGGCACCTTTAAATATGACCTTCCAAACGGATTGCTTACACATTTATGTATGTTCCTTCACATACAAAAATCAGCCATTTGTATTTAAATTACCTACGACATTCATTTTCCCAATATGTCAATTTTTGGGAACTCTCAATGTTCTGTAAGGCCATAAGCAATGTTTTGCAAGTCACCACAAGTACCACACCTGACCTCCCACCGTCACTGGCACCATCGTACCTGACCTTCCACCGTCACTGGCACCATCGCACATGACCTCCCACCGTCACTGGCACCATCGTACCTGACCTCCCACCGTCACTGGCACCATCGTACCTGACCTCCCACCGTCACTGGCACCATCGTACCTGACCTCCCACCGTCACTGGTACCATCGTATCTGACCTCCCACCGTCACTGGTACCATCGTATCTGACCTCCCACCGTCACTGGCACCATCGTACCTGACCTCCCACTGTCACTGGCACCATCGTACCTGACCTCCCACTGTCACTGGCACCATCGCGCCTGACCTCCCACCGTCACTGGCACCATCGCACCTGACCTCCCACCGTCACTGGCACCATCGTACCTGACCTCCCACCGTCACTGGCACCATCGTACCTGACCTCCCACCGTCACTGGCACCATCGTACCTGACCTCCCACTGTCACTGGCACCATCGTACCTGACCTCCCACTGGCTCCCCTATGAACACCTCCCCCCCCCCCCCCCCCCCCACTCGGCCGCGCGTTCTCACATTGTGGAAGAGGTCGATGAGGCTGGCGTAGTAGGGCTCGCTGCTGCAGTGCAGCTTCAGCAGCTTGTAGATGCCGGCCTCCATGAGGATGCCGTCGTTGATGGCCGGCTGGCCGAGGCCGTCCTTACGGTACCAGCACTTCTTGCCGCGCCGCATCTCAGAGTTATCCATGATGTCGTCCAGCACCAGGCAAGACGCCTGCAGCTGTGGGACGGGGAGGAGGGGGGGGGGGGGGGAGGTGAGCCTGCAGGTGTGGGAAGGGGGAAGACGATTCAGGACGGTACTGAGGTGAGCGGCTTAAGTTACTGAAATGAAACTGAGATATGAAAAGGGGAAACTAAACTAACGTATCATGTAATTGTAGACAGATGAACAAATACAAATATACGGGAAATTCGGGAATTGTTGGGAACAGTGGATCCTAACATATAATTATATTTGCTTCCTTCTAAACAATGGAAATGCATTTATTCATTTAAGTATGTACTCATTAATTCATCTTCATTCATACACATTCCGATATTCATGTCCATAACGATTGTTTGAAGTGATGTTTATTTGTAATAATTATATATAACACATCAGAGCGCGAGCAATTTAGTTCTAAACGGCACGATGCTAAAAAAACAAATAAAAGCATCACTACTCTCGGTCAGTTGACAGTCTATCTGCCCCTGTCATGTGGCCCCTACACAGCGACTCGGGGTCCCCCTCCCCTGCCACCACTCCGTCATTGAAGCGCGGTGACACCGGGTCGCATCAACAAACGCCGGACTGGCGTGTCCCCCGGCTGCCACCCGAGTCTCGGGGCTGACGATCCATCCGAACAGCTCGCACAGCTCACTGAGCGTACTTATGTACGAGCGTATGAACGTGCTATCGTCTGCCACGTTCAGTGCACTCACTTCACAACATGCTGTAGGTGTGCACTAGCATCGTATGCACAGTTTTCTTTAAATGCCAAGAACAAAAACTTCGGAAATATACAATCATTTACATGCACACACGTAGGAGGAAATACACGTTAGATTAATGACTCGGGCCTGCAAATCAACGCCGACAAAGCCGACTGGGGCCAATATAAGCGTGATGCAGTATGTATCGGCGTGTCTGCCGGTGCTTACCAGTTCGACGCACCATCCGACGATGTACGCCTTGTGCAGGACCTCGGGTGTGTGCCGCTCCTCGGGCACCAGCATTTTATATGTGAGCGGCACGGCCAGGCCGCGGTTCAACTTACCGCCCTGTACGTTATACTGTAGCACCTGACAAACAGACATACCGCCCTGCACGTTATACTGTAGCACCTGACAAACAGACATACCGCCCTGTACGTTATACTGTAGCACCTGACAAACAGACATACCGCCCTGCACGTTATACTGTAGCACCTGACAAACAGACATACCGCCCTGTACGTTATACTGTAGTACCTGACAAACAGACATACCGCCCTGCACGTTATACTGTAGCACCTGACAAACAGACATACCGCCCTGCACGTTATACTGTAGCACCTGACAAACAGACATACCGCCCTGCACGTTATACTGTAGCACCTGACAAACACACATACCGCCCTGCACGTTATACTGTAGCACCTGACAAACGGACATACCGCCCTGCACGTTATACTGTAGCACCTGACAAACACACATACCGCCCTGCACGTTATACTGTATCACCTGACAAACAGACATACCGCCCTGTACGTTATACTGTAGCACCTGACAAACGGACATACAGCCAACGGCGGATGGTCAACCACCTGACACGATTTTTGTTTTGTTTTTGATGGCTAATAAGATGCCTCAGATCTGACAAAAGTGTGTGAACAGCGAATGTCTGGACACCAGTCTTTACAAAATAGAGCAGTGTTTTGGTTAAGATAACAACAGTTGCAAACATTTACTGTGCAGCGAAAACAGCGCGCCACACTGCTACCGACATGATTGAATAATGCGCCACCAATGGGTATGAGATGACCTTTGATAGACACATCCAAAGAAGGTACATGCATCGCAATACGCGTACCGAATGTTTATTGGGCAGCTCGATCGATGGTCAATCACAGCGTGAGCCTGGCACCGCTGTTTGCCTTACCCCGCTAAGACCCACCACTGCATCCGTCCTGCACATAGGTGCCAGTGCCGCGGCGACCAGGTCTTACAACTCCCACAACACCCACTACGACTACTGGCCCTCCCGGCTTGGATGAGCTCACGCGGAGCGCACCTTGGCGAACCACTTGTTGGCGTCCTCGAGGTCCTTGTGGAAGCCGACCTCGGTGAGGTTGCGCACCAGGTCCGGGAAGCAGTCCATGAAGCCGCCTCGCTCGTCCCGGCTGGCCACAGACACCACGGCCGCCGGCGGCACCGCCGTCGACTTGTACGCCATCCTGCGGCCAAGCGGCGAACTAACGGTCACCACAGACGGCTGACCGAGCCACGGCGCCGCATGCTGGCTGACGTTTGGGCTAATATTTGGCGAATAGGTCCGGCCAAAACGTTCATCACAGACAACATCGGACAGTTATTTAACATCAACTATTCTAGCTAACTGCAGCAAGCTTATGGTACGATATTGTTTTCAATTATGGCGACATTAAGCAGCGGAGGGCTGCAGACATCTGATGCAGATCGTGCGTCTGCAGACGCATTCAGGCTAATCAGCCGTGCAACAATATATGCATGCATATATTGTTGCACGGCTGATTAGCCTGACTCATATTAACGTCGACACGGCTGAATGGAATACAACAAGCACAAAGTGCTGCCATTAAAGCTATTATTATTATTGTTAATATGATTAATATTGTATTGCCATTAAAGGCGCCCGCAGCAAAGCAAACAAGACATTACAGGACTAATAGCAGCAATGAATATCAAAGATGAACCGTTAACATAAATAGTATAGTACATGCTGAATGATATCAGAAACAATCGATGATGAACAAGCTAAGCCATGCGTACAAAGAAAGCCTCCAAGGCACACTTTACAATGTGAGGAGAGGGGATGATATCAGTTGGAAGGCCTTCCTCGCCCCAATCAACAAACAAGTAGAGAACCCGTCACCCTATCACCACACCAATCCCCATTCCTCACACACTGCATTCGCCCCCGATTGGATGCGATAGTTACGTAACTGCATTCGCCCCCGATTGGAGGCGATAGTTACGTAGCAGATTGAACGGTACACCGCGCAGCTCAATCGTTTTCAACTATAACCCATGCCCCACCCGGCACCCACGACAAAAGACCACGCTTTTGAGAGAGAAAAAAAACTGCCGGTCTTAAAAGACGTACTCAATCCGACAAAATCAAGCGGATCACATTTTGCAAAACAAGCTGAAAGCTCATAGGGGATCTCAAATCAAGGATCCGTTGTTGAGCTCAAAATAGACAGAAACATACAGAAAGTCGAGTGAAATAAATGACGTAAGGTTCACGCCATGTGAGTTGACGGTATGGGAGACAAAACCTGACTGCACAATTTGCCGGGCAGCAATGCTGCTCGTTTGAGCCTCTCTGGCAAGACCAGGGTGTGATTATTCAGAGTTGCACTTACAGCGGCATACAGCGGCGCGGCATACGGCGGAAGCGGCGCAGTACCGGCCGCCGCAGACCGGACGCGGGCGTGATGTCGGCGGCGGCGGCAGAGCGCGCCACCGTGACCGCATCCCGGTCCCGTCCGCCGCGTATCGGCACACAGCGACGCCGCCCGATCAGCAGACCTGCCGCCTATTTTGAGCTCAACGACAAACAAGTATACATGCACTGGCGCCGCCGCGGCCGCCGCTGCGACTGACAGAGCGACACAAAGGCTGCCGTTGTACGCCGGGCTGTGGAGGCCGCGGTTATATCGGGTACTATCGGAGCCACGCGGACACACGCCGAGATCGGGCCTCGGGGACGGAGCGGGGAGCGGGCTCAGCACTGGCGTCACATCAAGTGCACAGCATTGAGCATACTTGTAACGACAAAAAATGTGTTTGAGTCGACTCAAGTCTGACTCACAGCCGAAGAACTGACTCGACTCCTGACTCAAGTGCTGTTAAAAATAATCTACTTGACCCTTGACTAAAGTGCTGTTTCAAACAAATTGAGTCGACTCGACTCAAGACCTCAAGTGCTGGTTTTTTTTACATTGAATCGACTACACTCTTGACTCAAGTGCTGTTTTAAACAATTTAATCGACCCGACTCAATTTTTGTTTTGTTTTTAATCGACTCAATTTGACTCATCACAAGCTGAATTCTTACTTGATGTTGACCGGGGGGGGGGGGGGGGGTCGAGTGTCAGCAGAATCGCATTTTATCTAGTGTAAAATGGTTTGATCGGGGGGGGGGGGGGGCGTGGCCCCAGTGCCCCCGCCCCCTGGCTATGTCCCTGTTGTAACACTCAAATTTGTTTGAGTCGACTCAAGTCTGACTCACAGCCGAAGAACTGACTGGACTCTCGACTCAAGTGATGTTTCAAACAAATTGTGTCGACTCGACTCTTGACTCAAGTGCTGTTTCAAACAAATTGAGCCGACTCGACTCTTGACTCAAGTGCTGTTTTTACTAATTGAATCGACTCGCCTCATGACTCATCCAAAAATGTCCGACTCATGAGTCGATCCATGACTCAACTCTGAGTCGGTTACAAGTCTGGTGCACAGACAGGAGCTATTGTATGGCGGCTAGTCAGCCGCCGCCATCCAGCCACATATCATTCGACAGTGCCGGCCACCTGGCTAGCCGCTGCCTACCAGACCGAGACTGACCGCTGGTCGCCGAACTGTATAAATGCCGAGCTGCCGAGCTGCCGAGCTGCCGGGCTGGCATCGCCATCACGCGATGACTATACAGGAATTAAAACGCAGTTTGAAACGCGGTATTGGTAGAGTTTGCTGAGGATGGAATTTGATTGACCATAACTTTTCAACCGAATCGTCCACAACACAAATAGGGTAGCTTCATCCCGCACATGTGCCTTAGAACAGGAAGACCACAGCTGACCCCCAGGGAAAGCTGGTGACAGTGACCGCATATAATCATCATTGCCATTGCCATTGTCACGGCAGCACATTCGGTGTTTAACGAATAATCGGGTAACAGCGAGAGGGGGAACGCTCCCCCTCATAGCTTGATGTTTAAGCCAACAGACATCAGGCTTTTGTGAGAGCACGATGAGACACATTTACTAACCGGAAACCGGGAACATGCCACATAAAGCATAAATGATCCATAAACTGGCTGCACAAAGGATGACACAATAGTCATGCAAATTATGCAGCGCAGCACTGCACATATTTCTGCGCGTAACCGTGCCATTCGGAGCCGCAACGGAAGGGCGAAACAGCAGCTTCCGCCAATTATTAACTTCCACAAATGATTAACCGCAGTTACATGAGATGGCTTCCATGCTATCTAGTTTGTTATTCGAATCGTGCTAGTTATCTCAGACGACCCTTACTTGGGTTTGGTTTCTCTATCAACTAGTGTCAAAGGGTGTAAATACTGGTACCTACTTCTAAAGTTTCTGCTAATTTTTGTTCATTTCAAAACGGACTTAAAGGGACTACCCACCTTAACATTATATTTGAGTTGAGATAGCCATTTTGATGGCTTGGCATTGAAATTAAGTATGGTAGTAGTTAAACAACCACAATTATGATCTAATCAAAAAGATATTCGAGTTTGATTTTGACATCGGTAAAAAATAAGGCCCATGTGCATTTGAATAGGGCCTCTAAACCGACAGCGTCGTCTCTCTTCACCCAATTGGTAATGATAGTCGACTTGTTTTAAGGTCAGCCTTGGAATATTTTCATCTTTCATTTATCGATCCCGGGTTGTTCGCAATCTAGAAGCCAGCACTATCAGCTGGAGTTGATGCAACAGTTGGCCGCCAGGGACCGCTAGTGAGCCAGGGTGTTATGACGTCAATCAATCAATCAATCAATCAAAAATATATTTTGAAACAAGTAGAATCATAAACAAACATATAGGCGATCGGTGCAAATGCTCTAGGTCATATCACGAGGCACCTCTCGCAGAAAAAGGAAACAAACAAATAAACCGCCTCCGACCGCCGTCACGGGGGCATCACCCCACCACCCCATCCAGCAGCGCAGGCCGCCGAGCCACACCGAGACACCGCCCCACCTCGCCGTGCAAAGTTATTAAATATGGAATCGCTTTGATTCCAAAAGAAATGACTGGAACGACCGAACGACCCCGCCCGCACGCTGGTGCTGAGTTGTGTGCCGTGTAAGAGAGTCGCAAGCAAAGGGTACCAGTTAAATATTTAACGCTAAATATTTATTCCTTTATAAATAAATCAATCAATCAATATTAAAGGCGGCCGCACACTACGCATTCGGCGCCCGATATCACTGCGAAATTCCGCCTCGGAAAATCGCGGCGATACCGCTGAATATCGTCCTTGTTCCGGCGGATTCGGCGCTGTCCGCTCGCGAGATTCCGCCCCGCCGACCTACAGCATGTCGCAACCTGTGCCCACAGCCTGTCTCAAGGTAAATTAATGATGGTAATTTTTCGACGAAGATGTAAGTTTAGAACCACAAAACCTTTACATAATAAATATCACAGCGGCAAGAGCATGCTGTACAAAATGTGTACCTCTGTCTTGCATAGATTCGCCACTGTTAGCCAGATCAATTGTGTTGTCCGCGGCGTTCAGTCGCGGACAAAAGCTCGTTCGAATCAGCTTTTTTCCGCCGGTCCGCAGATGGCCGGACGACGACATTTGTCCGCGATTTTTGACGTTTCGGCTGACGCGAAGGCGGAAAGTCGCTAAAGATGCGCGACAAGTCGCAGCGATATCGCGACCTCCGCGCGCCGAATGGCCTAGTGTGCGGCCGCTTTTAAAGGAAATAGTTCACCTTCAAAATGGGTTTTGAACTGAAATAGCAGTTTTGTAGCCCGTGTTGAGAAATCCTTATCTGGAACTTTTCTTGGCTGAAAAGACTCTCCAGCCGAAGATAGTTGACTTTTTGGCGAAGGAATACGGCGCATATATGATGTACCGTACCGACTGAAAGTACAGCACTGCCATGGAGCATGCGCAGACCAATAACACACACCATACAATCAATAATTTACAACCTTCTGTCCTGAATTGACGCGATGTAGGACCATTTTTAAACAGAAAAAAAAAATTGTATTAAAAAAAATCATTTTATACATTTATACAGTTCGGCGACCAGCGGTCAGTCTCGGTCTGGTAGGCAGCGGCTAGCCAGGTGGCCGGCACTGTCGAATGATATGTGGCTGGATGGCGGCGGCTGACTAGCCGCCATACAATAGCTCCTGTCTGTGCACCAGACTTGTAACCGACTCAGAGTTGAGTCATGGATCGACTCATGAGTCGGACATTTTTGGATGAGTCATGAGGCAAGTCGATTCAATTAGTAAAAACAGCACTTGAGTCAAGAGTCGAGTCGACTCAATTTGTTTGAAACAGCACTTGAGTCAAGAGTCCAGTCAGTTCTTCGGCTGTGAGTCAGACTTGAGTCGACTCAAACAAATTTGAGTGTTACAACAGGGACATAGCCAGGGGGTGGGGGCACTGGGGCCACCCCCCCCCCCCCCTATCAAACCATTTTACACTAGATAAAATGCGATTCTGCTGACACTCGACCCTCCCTCCCCCCCCCCCCCCCCCCCGGTCAACATCAAGTAAGAATTCAGCTTGTGATGAGTCAAATTGAGTCGATTAAAATATAAAAAAATTGAGTCGGGTCGATTAAATTGTTTAAAACAGCACTTGAGTCAAGAGTATAGTCGATTCAATGTAAACAAAAAACAGCACTTGAGGTCTTGAGTCGAGTCGACTCAATTTGTTTGAAACAGCACTTTAGTCAAGGGTCAAGTAGATTATTTTTAACAGCACTTGAGTCAAGAGTCGAGTCAGTTCTTCGGCTGTGAGTCAGACTGGAGTCGACTCAAACACATTTTTTGTCGTTACAAGTATGCTCAATGCTGTGCACTTGATGTGACGCCAGTGCTGAGCCCGCTCCCCGCTCCGTCCCCGAGGCCCGATCTCGGCGTGTGTCCGCGTGGCTCCGATAGTACCCGATATAACCGCGGCCTCCACAGCCCGGCGTACAACGGCAGCCTTTGTGTCGCTCTGTCAGCCGCAGCGGCGGCCGCGGCGGCGCCGGTGCATGTATACTTGTTTGTCGTTGAGCTCAAAATAGGCGGCAGGTCTGCTGATCGGGCGGCGTCGCTGTGTGCCGATACGCGGCGGACGGGACCGGGATGCGGTCACGGTGGCGCGCTCTGCCGCCGCCGCCGACATCACGCCCGCGTCCGGTCTGCGGCGGCCGGTACTGCGCCGCTTCCGCCGTATGCCGCGCCGCTGTATGCTGCGTGTCGGGCGCCGGGGACCGGGTGTTGCTGGGATGAGCTCACCCAGCTCCCCGGCGGGTTATTACCAGCTGCCGGGAGGTCAGTGCGGCAGTACAGCGTGACGGCTCACTGGGGGTGGTGACGGACGAACCGGGCGCTCCAGAGCTGAGTCTTGATTGGTACGGTAGTTATGGCGGAAGATACGTAAGTCGTTCGTGCAGGTCATGAAAGTCAGTATGCTGTTGCATTTTATCATTTCCTGATGATTTTAAGTTGGGTGGGTTTTCAAATGATATTTCCCGATGATTTTAAGTTGGGCGAGTTTTCAAATGATAGTAAGTCTAAAAATAACGTACTTATCGTGGCTCCCGAAAATCGTGCCAGTCCATTTCTGGCATTGGATTAAAGTACAACTGTGGAAAAGTGCAACTCTGAATAATCACACACTGGTTTTGCCCGAGAGGCTCAAACGAGCAGCATTGCTGCCCGGCAAAGTGTGCAGCCAGGTTTTGTCTCCCATACCGTCAACTCACATGGCGTGAACCTTACGTCATTTATTTCACTCGACTTTCTGTATGCTTCTGCCTATTTTGAGCTCAACAACGGATCC
Source organism: Chirona hameri (assembly GCA_036785665.1). NCBI lineage: Eukaryota > Metazoa > Arthropoda > Thecostraca > Balanomorpha > Balanidae > Chirona > Chirona hameri. Next base: position 83,860 of record JAXIVJ010001214.1, read on the forward strand.
TTGATTTGAGATCCCCTATGAGCTTTCAGCTTGCTTTGTCAAATGTGATCCGCTTGATTTTGTCGGATTGAGTACGTCTTTTAAGACCGGCAGTTTTTTTCTCTCTCTCAAAAGCGTGGTCTTTTGTCGTGGGTGCCGGGTGGGGCATGGGTTATAGTTGAAAACGATTGAGCTGCGCGGTGTACCGTTCAATCTGCTACGTAACTATCGCCTCCAATCGGGGGCGAATGCAGTTACGTAATTATCGCCTCCAATCGGGGGCGAATGCAGTGTGTGAGGAATGGGATTGGTGTGGTGATTCAGGTGACGGGTTCTCTACTTTTGTGTTGATTGGGGCGAGGAAGGCCTTCCAACTGATATCATCCCCTCTCCTCACATTGTAAAGTGTGCCTTGGAGGCTTTTTTTGTACGCATGGCTTAGCTTGTTCATCATCGATTGTTTCTGATATCATTCAGCATGTACTATACTATTTGTGTTAACTGTTCATCTTCGATATTCATTGCTGCTATTAGTCCTGTAATGTCTTGTTTGCTTTGCTGCGGGCGCCTTTAATGGCAATACAATATTAATAATATTAACAATAATAATAATAGCTTTAATGGCAGCACTTTGTGCTTGTTGTATTCCATTCAGCCGTGTCGACGTTGATATGAGTCAGGCTAATCAGCCGTGCAACAATATATGCATGCATATATTGTTGCCCGGCTGATTAGCCTGAATGCGTCTGCAGACGCACGATCTGCATCAAATGTCTGCAGCCCTCCGCTGCTTAATGTCGCCATAATTGAAAACATAAGCTTGCTGCAGTTAGCTAGAATAGTTGATGTTAAATAACTGTCCGATGCTGTCTGTGATGAACGTTTTGGCCGGGCCTATTCGCCAAATATTAGCCCAAACGTCAGCCAGCATGCGGCGCCGTGGCTCGGTCAGCCGTGTGTGGTGACCGTTAGTTCGCCGCTTGGCCGCAGGATGGCGTACAAGTCGACGGCGGTGCCGCCGGCGGCCGTGGTGTCTGTGGCCAGCCGGGACGAGCGACGAGGCTTCATGGCCTGCTTCCCGGACCTGGTGCGCAACCTCACCGAGGTCGGCTTCCACAAGGACCTCGAGGACGCCAACAAGTGGTTCGCCAAGGTGCGCTCCGCGTGAGCTCATCCGGGCCGGGAGGGCCAGTAGTCGTGGTGGGTGTTGTGGGAGTTGTAAGACCTGGTCGCCGCGGCACTGGCACCTATGCGCAGGTCGGATGCAGTGCTGGGTCTTAGCTGGGTAAGGCAAACAGCGGTGCCAGGCTCACGCTGTGATTGACCATCGATCGAGCTGTCCAATAAGCATTCGGTACGCGTATTGCGTCGCGTGTACCTTCTTTGGATGTGCCTATCAAAGGTCATCTCATACCCATTGGTGGCGCATTATTCAACCATGTCGGTAGCAATGTGGCGCGCCGTTTTCGCTGCACAGTAAATGTTTGCAACTGTTGTTATCTTAACCAAAACACTGCTCTATTTCGTAAAGACTGGTGTCCAGACATTCGCTGTTCGCACACTTTTGTCAGATCTGAGGCATCTTATTAGCCATAAAAAAAATCGTGTCAGGTAGTTGACCATCTGCCGTTGGCGGTATGTCTGTTTGTCAGGTGCTACAGTATAACGTGCAGGGCGGTATGTGTGTTAGTCAGGTGCTACAGTATAACGTGTAGGGCGGTATGTGTGTTTGTCAGGTGCTACAGTATACCGTGCAGGGCGGTATGTCTGTTTGTCAGGTGCTACAGTATAACGTGCAGGGCGGTATGTCTGTTTGTCAGGTGCTACAGTATAACGTGCAGGGCGGTATGTCTGTTTGTCAGGTGCTACAGTATAACGTGCAGGGCGGTATGTCTGTTTGTCAGGTGCTACAGTATAACGTGCAGGGCGGTATGTCTGTTTGTCAGGTGCTACAGTATAACGTGCAGGGCGGTATGTCTGTTTGTCAGGTGCTACAGTATAACGTGCAGGGCGGTATGTCTGTTTGTCAGGTGCTACAGTATAACATGCAGGGCGGTATGTGTGTTTGTCAGGTGCTACAGTATAACGTGCAGGGCGGTATGTGTGTTTGTCAGGTGCTACAGTATAACGTGCAGGGCGGTATGTCTGTTTGTCAGGTGCTACAGTATAACGTGCAGGGCGCTATGTGTGTTTGTCAGGTGCTACAGTATAACGTGCAGGGCGGTATGTCTGTTTGTCAGGTGCTACAGTATAACGTGCAGGGCGGTATGTCTGTTTGGCAGGTGCTACAGTATAACGTGCAGGGCGGTATGTCTGTTTGTCAGGTGCTACAGTACAACGTGCAGGGCGGTATGTCTGTTTGTCAGGTGCTACAGTATAACGTGCAGGGCGGTATGTCTGTTTGTCAGGTGCTACAGTATAACGTGCAGGGCGGTTTGTCTGTTTGTCAGGTGCTACAGTATAACGTGCAGGGCGGTATGTCTGTTTGTCAGGTGCTACAGTATAACGTGCAGGGCGGTATGTCTGTTTGTCAGGTGCTACAGTATAACGTGCAGGGCGGTATGTGTGTTTGTCAGGTGCTACAGTATAACGTGCAGGAATGTATGTGTGTTTGTCAGGTGCTACAGTATAACGTGCAGGGCGGTATGTGTGTTTGTCAGGTGCTACAGTATAACGTGCAGGGCGGTATGTCTGTTTGTCAGGTGCTACAGTATAACGTGCAGGGCGGTATGTCTGTCTGTCAGGTGCTACAGTATAACGTGCAGGGCGGTATGTGTGTGTGTCAGGTGCTACAGTATAACGTGCAGGGCGGTATGTCTGTTTGTCAGGTGCTACAGTATAACGTGCAGGGCGGTATGTCTGTTTGTCAGGTGCTACAGTATAACGTGCAGGGCGGTATGTCTGTTTGTCAGGTGCTACAGTATAACGTGCAGGGCGGTATGTCTGTCAGGTGCTACAGTATAACTTGCAGGGCGGTATGTCTGGCAGGTGCTACAGTATAACGTGCAGGGCGGTATGTCTGTCAGGTGCTACAGTATAACGTGCAGGGCGGTATGTGTGTTTGTCGGGTGCTACAGTATAGCGTGCAGGGCGGTATGTCTGTTTGTCAGGTGCTACAGTATAACGTGCAGGGCGGTATGTCTGTTTGTCAGGTGCTACAGTATAACGTGCAGGGCGGTATGTCTGTTTGTCAGGTGCTACAGTATAACGTGCAGGGCGGTATGTCTGTTTGTCAGGTGCTACAGTATAACGTGCAGGGCGGTATGTCTGTTTGTCAGGTGCTACAGTATAACGTGCAGGGCGGTATGTCTGTTTGTCAGGTGCTACAGTATAACGTACAGGGCGGTAAGATGAACCGCGGCCTGGCCGTGCCGCTCACATATAAAATGCTGGTGCCCGAGGAGCGGCACACACCCGAGGTCCTGCACAAGGCGTACATCGTCGGATGGTGCGTCGAACTGGTAAGCACCGGCAGACACGCCGATACATACTGCATCACGCTTATATTGGCCCCAGTCGGCTTTGTCGGCGTTGATTTTCAGGCCGGAGTCATTAATCTAACGTGTATTTCCTCCTACGTGTGTTAATGTAAATTATTGTATATTTCCGAAGTTTTTGTTCTTGGCATTTAAAGAAAGCTGTGCATACGATGCTAGTGCACACCTACAGCATGTTGTGAAGTGCGTGCACTGAACGTGGCAGACGATAGCACGTTCATACGCTCGTACATAAGTACGCTCAGTGAGCTGTGCGAGCTGTTCGGATGAATCGTAGCCCCGAGACTCGGGTGGCAGCCGGGGGACACGCCAGTCCGGCGTTTGTTGATGCGACCCGGTGTCACCGCGCTTCAGTGACGGAGTGGTGGCAGGGGAGGGGGACCCCGAGTCCGGTGTAGGGGCCACATGGCAGGGGCAGATAGACTGTCAACTGACCGAGAGTAGTGATGCTTTTATTTGTTTTTTTAGCATCGTGCCGTTTAGAACTAAATTGCTCGCGCTCTGATGTGTTATATAGAATTATTACAAATAAACATCACTTCAAACAATCGTTATGGACATGAATATCGGAATGTGTATGAATGAAGATGAATGAATGAATAAATACTTAAATGAATAAATGCATTTCCATTGTTTAGAAGGAAGCAAATATAATTATATGTTAGGATCAACTGTTCCCAACAGTTCCCGAATTTCCCGTATATTTGTATTTGTTCATCTGTCTACAATTACATGATACGTTAGTTTAGTTTCCCCTTTTCATATCTCAGTTTCATTTCAGTAACTTAAGCCGCTCACCTCAGTACCGTCCTGAATCGTCTTCCCCTTCCCACACCTGCAGGCTCACCTCCCCCCCCCCCCTCCCCGTCCCACAGCTGCAGGCGTTTTTCCTGGTGCTGGACGACATCATGGATAACTCTGAGATGCGGCGCGGCAAGAAGTGCTGGTACCGGAAGGACGGCCTCGGCCTGCCGGCCCTCAACGACGGCATCCTCATGGAGGCCGGCATCTACAAGCTGCTGAAGCTGCACTGCAGCAGCGAGCCCTACTACGCCCGCCTCATCGACCTCTTCCACAACGTGAGAACGCGCGGCCGAGTGGGGGGGGGGGGGGGTGGGCGGGGAGGTGTTCAGAGGGGAGCCAGTGGGAGGTCAGGTACGATGGTACCAGTGACAGTGGGAGGTCAGGTATGATGGTGCCAGTGACGGTGGGAGGTCAGGTGCGATGGTGCCAGTGACGGTGGGAGGTCAGGTACGATGGTGCCAGTGACGGTGGGAGGTCAGGTGCGATGGTGCCAGTGACGGTGGGAGGTCAGGTACGATGGTGCCAGTGACGGTGGGAGGTCAGGTGCGATGGTGCCAGTGACGGTGGGAGGTCAGGTGCGATGGTGCCAGTGACGGTGGGAGGTCAGGTACGATGGTGCCAGTGACGGTGGGAAGTCAGGTACGATGGTGCCAGTGACGGTGGGAGGTCAGGTACGATGGTGCCAGTGACGGTGGGAGGTCAGGTGCGATGGTGCCAGTGACGGTGGGAGGTCAGGTACGATGGTGCCAGTGACGGTGGGAGGTCAGGTACGATGGTGCCAGTGACGGCGGGAGGTCAGATACGATGGTGCCAGTGACGGTGGGAGTTCAGGTGTGGTACTTGTGGTGATTTGCAAAACATTGCTTATGGCCTTACAGAACATTGAGAGTTCCCAAAAATTGACATATTGGGAAAATGAATGTCGTAGGTAATTTAAATACAAATGGCTCATTTTTGTATGTGAAGGAACATACATTAATGTGTAAGCAATCCGTTTGGAAGGTCATATTTAAAAGTGTCATGTCGTCGTCAGTTTCAAATTTGGTAGGGACATAAGTAGGGACCAAGCCAAGTGCACTTGTACTTTAACTCGGAACCATATTAGGTAAGGTTTAAAATTGCTAGTGACAATGTCCCTAGTGTCCCCATTGATGGCGACGGCCATGTTTAAGTGGTTTCGTTGTTGAGGTCTGATTGTCCACTTCTTTATAACTTTGGTACGGTGCGACTAAGTGAAATCGGGATGAAGTGCTAGGAAGGGCATATAAAGAACATATATAGTCGGCTCAATGTACAAAGGTTATGCTAAAGATCGAGATGATTACCGGAAAGTGTGTGCACGCGTTGTATTTGCACGATCTACCGATCTGCAGGTAAGTGTGCGTGTTGTGTTTGCACTAACCAATTGTAAACCTCGAGTCGCGCTGCAACACTGGCGAGAGGTGACCTTTTTGCCACTGGCTCGGAGCGGTTGAGTGAATATTGCCACGACCTCACAAAACACACCAGCCCTGTCTGGTGAATATCGCACAGCCTCGCGGCTCACCACTGATACCTCTGAGACTGACCGAACCTCTCCGTTCTGCCCGCAGACCACCATGAAGACGACGTTGGGTCAGAGTCTGGACCTGCTGGGCACCCAGAGCGGTCAGCTCGACCTGAAGAAGTACACCATGGAGCGGTACTCGGCCATTGTGAAGTACAAAACGGCGCACTACTCCTTCCACCTGCCGATCGCGCTCGCCATGCACATGGTGAGAGCACGGAGAGGTGACTGCGGCGGCGGTAGCTGCTGTAGTCGGGCGTTGTGTTGATTTTGGAGACACGGAAACGTTGATGTAAGCTTTGGGATTATTTAGGGGCACTTGCTAATGTTCGCTGGTTTAGTGTAGGCTCGCCATCTGTAGTGTTGTGATTTTATGTCGTTTATTCAGTGTAAGCTGTCTACTGGTCGTGATGAACTGGACACGTCGTGTCGGGCTGTTTTCCAGGCGGGTATCGCAGATCCCGAGAGCCACCGTCAGGCCAAGCACATCCTGCTCGAGATGGGAAACCTCTTCCAGGTCCAGGTGAGAATTGAAGGCGGGAAGCGAAGGTGGAATCAGTGTAGGATTCTTAGTTTCATGACCTGGTCCCGGAGAGTACAAATCCATAGGTGGAGGGAGAGTAAGATTTTCTTATTAGGAAAGTTAAGATTGTCATTTTTTAGAAGACAAAAAAAATCCTTGGAAAATACAAATTCCTGATTTTTAATAGATATTAAATCCTTGTGAGGAAATTATAATTTTATTTTAACTACAATGTTGGCAATATCAGGTGAAAAGAGAGTACATTTCCAGGAAAAAAATGAGAGTAAAATTCTTTGGACCCAAAAAGTCCAGAATCCAACATCATATTTAGTGGGCCAGTATGATCACTGAAAAGTATTGTTTCACACGCAAGCCCGTAAGCAAAAATATTGATGAGTGTCAACCATTTTGACTAGTTCAGAACCCTTTTGCAGATGTGTTCGGGAAAGTTTGTGGCCCAATGTGTCACTCAGACTGGATGGGAATGCGGGCAGCTTTACTGTTCGTTGCACATCGTAAACGTCTGATATGCTTTTATCGATCATGTTCGAGATAGCACTCTGTTTTCGTTTTGTAACGTTTGTGGAAGTCTACGTCCACCACTTCTGGCTGATGACAGTTCAGTCCCAGTGGCACTCGGCTCGGGTGACAGCCGGATGACAGCCGGATGACAGGTCACGCTCCACGCCGGCAGGATGACTTCCTGGACTGTTTCGGCGACCCGACGGTGACCGGGAAGGTGGGGACTGACATCCAGGACGGCAAGTGCTCGTGGTTGGTGGTGGTGGCTCTGCAGCGGGCCTCCACTGCGCAGAAACAGATCATCCAGGTCAGCAGGCCGGGCCGGGCCGGGCCGGGAGAGATGCACTGCAGGCAGGGCGGCTGGCTGGTCAATAGCCTGGTCCGGTTTGCGTTTTGTCTTCTTCTTAGGATCAAAAGGACCTGTTCGGTTATATATGTGTGTTGGGACGCTGATCACGATGGGCTGGTCAAAAAGTCAATTTTATAAATTATTTTGAAACTCAAAATAGAAATTTCGTTTTGGGATTTTGCTCAATTTTCAATATAACCGCGTGTTGTCGACTATTGGCAGCTTCTGGGGTCCATGTAGGGTGCGAAAAGCACAGATCAGTTCATTAGCTTCATTTTGAGACCATCCATCCGGCGGAGGCGAGCTACTGCGCTTTCGTGCTGTGCAACATTATGCTTATTATAGCTGTTCTGATATGTTTTAGGAGCTGAGAGAAAACAAAAACATCCCTAGTCTTAAATGGAACGAGCATGTAATATGTTGGCATCGCTGTATCCAGTGCTGCTTTATGTGAGAATATTCCGCCGGCTATTGTTCCGCATTGCCTAAGTATCGGCGGACTTCGATAGCTCATTGGATAGGCTGTGGTGACGCGGTCGTGGCCGGTTTCAGGACAACTATGGCAGTGAGGACCCGGAGAAGGTGGAGCGGATCAAGCAGCTCTACACCCAGCTCAACCTCATCTCCGTCTACAAAAAGTACGAGCTCAACAACTACGAGCTGATCTGCCGCCTGATAGAACAGACCTCGCGCGGCATTCCGCACAAGGTCTTCTACAAGATGCTCGAGAAGATCTACAAGCGTGAGAGCTAGATGCGCGGTGTAGTCGAATATGATGGCGGACTGCCTGCGCCCTCCGAGCCTTTTGTTGCCACTTTTGTACTGTACTATTTGCTCTTTTGATAAATGCTTTAGATCTATTTCGCACAGCCAGTTCCTCATTTCTTACTAGCTGCTGCTTGTGTAGTCTGTCTCGCGCGGTCCCAACGCATCGTCTTTCGTTTCGCTCAATCCTGGAGCCGAGCTTGCCTGAGCCGCCATCTGTTGACAGGTAGCAGTAGTTATGTCTCAAAAGCGTCCGATAGGGGGCGCCGTTATCAGACGCGTCAGCTCGCCGACCGGTCTAGTTGGTTTCACAACAGCTAGTCAGCTCGCTTCCACGCACATTTTGACTGTGTTTGCCGGTAGTTAGTTTGCCGGCAGTAAGATTATTTATTTCCAGATACATGCAGCTCCATATCACTTTGGATTGTTAACGATGATCTAACGTCAAAAGTGCTGTTCGGCATTATGGGCGCGTTGTGTTAGACTAGGAGTGCGTGCTCGCAATCACCAGTGATATTCCGGCTCTGGAAATGCTTCCCGTCTTGTTGTAAATCGTACGCCGAGCCACCCCAGTTTTCGGCCATGTTGGCAATATGGCTCGGTTGGCGGTAACTATTGCCAGTGATCTGATCGCTGAGACGTGAGGTGTGTCGGTTACGGAAAATGACCCCGTGCTGGCAGGTGACCCGAGGTGACCCGATGTGACGCTGCTGAGAAATGCTGTGTGACCACTGGCTCTGTGTGTTTACAATAAAACGTCGTTATTTGAGGTCAGTACTGTGGTGGGGTGTGCGTGGCTTTGGTAAGGTCGACCCAGGTGCATGTGGAATGCGCAGAGCAGAGGCCATTCTTATAAAACCAAAATCGAGCCGTGGCTCGGTTTTTTCAAGAATGGCCTCCGGACCCGGCACGGGAGATGTTTAGCGTCGAAACAGTGCCTCGGAAATGCAGCAGCAAAGCCAAATAATATGCAGGTATTTTACACACTGCCGAAACATAAATTTCCAGTCCCGAGGCCATTCTTTTTTTTTTTAAATGAGACTGTACGGCTCGATTTTTTCCAATCAAAATGGCCTCAGGTGGTTCTAAAAGGGCGAGCGGTAGACACTATTTGCTACGGACATTCTTCCGGTATACGCGCATCGCAACTCGGACAGCTAACGGTAGAATAGGTGCATGCGATATCGAGCAGTAGGCGCTGTGCCGCATTCTGTGCGTGGATATGAGGATCATTGGTGTTCAGGGGCGCTCCTCCAGATAAGGTGACATGACGTGGATACCCAGTGTGGCACCTGACTAGTGTAGTTTTGGCAGACCGCAGGCAGTTATTATTGCCGTACCGATCCGGTGTTACTTTAGCAGGGTCCTGGACAGAACACGGATTGACACGATAAGGCATAGCAGAGGTGCCTATGGTCAGAAAGTCGAATTTCTTACACCATTACTTTACGCTGCTAAACCCTTCCTTGATTGTAATCAGTCCCACGAGACACAAATACTTGTCTGTGTCCAGTGCCTCGTACATTGCAAATATTGTCAACTGCCTTCCTGTCCAAAATCGTTCGTTGCAGCAATGCTTTACTCGCTGTCATAGATGTCGATTTATATACTTTTGGGTGGCCCTCGCCCCCCCCCCCCCCCAATAGTACCCTCGGGGCTCGCCTCCCCCCCCCCCCCCCCCCCACAATGTTTTTGGCCGCTGGCGGATCCAAGAGGGGGCAAAGCGGCCAAGCCTCCCAAACTGCCAGAAATCGGCAAAAAATGACACGTTTCCTATTTGAAAAGGAAATCTACACATCTGGTACTAAGAAAGGTTTGTTTTAAATCACCTCTTTTGTATAAAGATGCGAAATCCGGTGAATTTGTAACCTATTTGCGATGTTTAGGTCATTTTTCCGAAGAAATCGGTTTTTTGATTTATTGTATTTTGTATTTTGTATGTATTTTGTAAGAGTCAAAAACCAAACTTCAAAAATCAGATATCCATTTTGTAGCTTTTGACATTTGCCATCTTCTGACGGTTTTTCGATTGCATTTTGCTGAAAATATGGACTTTGTACGATCGGTTGTTTAGCTGATTTTTTTTCTCTCGCCCAACTCGTGGGTAGTGGTGTCACTAAATTAGTTATATCTCATTTTGACGACAAAACTGCTTCATTTATGCACAGAAGACGTACAATTGGTATAGAAGGTGCCCAAACTTTCACGTTAATATCGCCATTGATTTATCTATTGTGAAAATTCGTCGTGAGAGATATTTCCCCCCTCCCCAGTCAATGGCAGGTTAACATTGTCGTTTTACTAAGTAAGGGTTCCAAGTAAGGACTCGGGCCTTCTGGCGGATGCAGACCGGCCCAAAACGTTGGTTTGGGGTGCCGTCCGACATAACTTCAAAACTCGTGAGATTTCGTGTTTTTTGCATTATAAATTGATTAACAAAACCGTCCTTTGTGCAAATTGCCTAGAATTTCTTTAAAATGTGTTGATTTTCGGCCGATTTCGGTGGTTTCGGTAAAGCCATGGCGCTGATAGGCTCCCTTGGATCCGTCCCTGTTCGTCCCTGCTTCCCCCCCCCCCCCCCCCCCTCCCAATCGTTTTGAAAAATCGACACCGCTGCTCGCTCTTCAGACTGGTGCGTTTATTCCTCGGGCCTGAACATCTCGCCGCCATGTTTGGAGTTCAGTCATGGTGCCATCGGCATACAGGAGACATCACTAGCTTTAAAATTCGTGGAATGTTACATTTCGAAATCCCTCCGAAGCTAGCGAGATCGCTCACGTCCAGCTAACTACCAATGATGCTACAGAATCACACGGGCCGACACTGACCATAAGCTTTCCACGGGGCATAAGGGACGCGACATGTAATCTGATAATCACGCATGCGATCATATTGCCTTCCTAACATATATTCTAGTACAGTTTCACACACGGTAAATCCATCTAAACATGATTATATACACAGAATGTTACACACACGTTCACCGTCGCCGTGTGCATATCTACACAGATCGGAAACACGACAGCGGTCGCGTTAGTCTCTGCCAGCACGCGTGAGGCGACAGAAGCTGGTATCGTCGCCTGGAGTGATGTGTGCCGGCCCGCTGGAGACGGACAGGTGGAAGGGAGCAGTCTCCTCACAGCTGGAAGTGTCCGGCCTGCCTGTTCACGTGGAACTGCTGCATGGATACCACCAGCGTCACCAGGTAAATGGCAGCCGCTATCCAGCAGTTGTAGGCGATCTGCAAACAAACATCAAACGGATGCAGGAAAGAACAGCAATACAACAAGCCTGCCAGTGTACACTCCCTGGATAGTAGCATGACAATTGTGACAATAAAGTGGGGTTTTCCAATCAATCAAGTTCAGTGTCCACCCAGCTGAGCATTGTCAAATCAAGCTTTTGTCAGGGAGCTTACACTGCTATATGCATCATCAGCAGCCTTGTAGAGCTGGCCAGTGGTGTTGTAGTGCTCCTCCAGTCCCAGGTCTTCAATCAGACCGATGCTGTGCCACAGGAACAGGCCACCCATGACAGACTGCAAACACCAATACAGGTGATCAGCAAACGGGAAGAGAAAAAAGCTACCATGGCAAATGAGAATTCAGGCTGTAAACGTTATAAGGTGTATGCATGATGGAGATGCAGAAGTTGTGATGATCAGCAGATGACTGATGAGGGGATAACATTTATACGACTTCTGCCAACTAAAAGCTCAACACTTACTGGTATCCTATAGAAAAACAAAATTGCATGATCTCAGGGGAACTTGAACATGAGTTGTATCAAACTTAGCAAAATAACTATTTTCACACCAGAGCACTGTGTTGTAGTGTCAACACCTGACGCGTAATACTTACCAGCTGGATGATTCCCCACACACTGACAATCATTCCACATAGGGAACACTTGGGTCCACAGAGAGTCATTTTGTATTTTTAAAAGGTGCAATTTAGCAAATGACAGTAGCTTAATGTTCAAGCACCTCTCCTAATGATCTGGAATATAAAAAAACATATCAGCATGATGTAATCAACAACCAGGACAAATTGGGCTTCTGAGAGAAACAAAAATAATCCTATCACTACTTGCTATGGTATGAGGTACTCAATAGTGGAACCTGAAAAAACTTGCATGGATGTAAACATATTGTGTATATGGTAAACACCATAACAACGAACACATCAAAATACAGGACTTTCATGTTATCCTTGGTGTAGACAATAGTCATCCAATCACTCATTTTTGTCTCTTCATCTATTTGATTGTGTATTGCTCACCAGCAACAAAACATAATTTATTATCACTTATATTGTTTGCACTAGCAGAATTGTAATGCAAAATTGAATGTGAAGGAATTTCTTAGCTACACTCAGTAATTTCAATACAAGATCAAAAACAGGTTCAGAATTTAGCTGTTTCAGACCCCCAGAATGGCCAGCCATTGGTATGGTGTTACTTACATACTGAACCTTTGATACACTCTCTGACATGGAATCACTTGGCACCTTGCTAATGCCAAAGTACCCTGTTCAGCTCCCCATGCAGACCCTGCCAGACTGTAGTGGGTGGAGCCAGCCATGAGAAACCCATAACAGTAAGGGAAACTATGGTCAAATTTTCAGAAACTTGACCAAAATTTCCAGTTTTAGAAATTCTTTATATAAATAGAATGCACTTTCCAAAAATGTGAATGCTGATGTAAGCATTCCCATATCCAACATACAGGGAGTGCCTAGCTTTCTTGCAATTTTGGGGTTAAATATCACAAAAATATACCTGGCAGATTCAGATTCTACACAGTGAGATGCATATTTTTGCCCTTAAAGTAACAAAAGTCAACCTTGAAGTCATACTATTTTGTTCATGAATATGCAGGTCTGTTTGATATCCAATAGCAATCAAACAGTATTTGACTTCTTACAACATATAGTGAATAATCTCAATTAAAAATACATTTTTGCAAAATTCATTGTATTGTGATTAATGATGGTTTGACCTAGCTCAGTTGGCAGCCATTGAGAATCACCATGTTTTCAGATATGCTCTCACATGACCCAGGTGTGACAAGGCATGCAACAGAAATTAGCTGACATTTTAATGATTATTGGTTAGTCTATATACCTACTATGGCAATTTGGAAAAAGCTGACTTCATAGTTCATGGTCATATTCCGCTTTTGCACACTTTTTATAGGAAAATTTAATATTGTATACTAATTCTACACGTCTGATTTCATCAGAAATGCACTCAAAACAGGGACATTCTCAGTACTTACCTGACAATAATGATTTTTATCAACTGTCAATCACCTCAGCCGAACGGAACGACTCCGCCATTACACTTGAAATGTAAACAACGTGGGCTGTTTTTGTGTGAAATGCGCCAGATATGTATCCAGTAAGGTCACCTTGTGGTAGCGGCTGCTGCACGGCCGACCTTCGGTCTCAAATACAAGTCCTGCGCTCCGCCAGGAACGGAGGCTTAGTGAGAGCGTGATAGGGTTTAGTGGTTGACCAGATACACATGTCATATGATAGCCAGTATCTGACACATTTCTGCACCCACATTGTTTACATTGTAATGGCGGAGTTGTTGCGGGCGGTCAGCTGAGACTATTGACGGCCGACGGGTGATACAAATCATTATTGTTAGGAAAGTACTGATAATGTCCCTGTTTTGAGTGCAGTTCTGATGAAATCAGACATGTAGAATTAGTATACAATATTCAATTTGCCCCTAAAAAGGTGTGCAAAAGCGGAATATCACCGACTTCTTTGCTGCTATCAACATAAATTATGTTCCAAGAACATTTTGGGTAAAATTGTATGCTAAGTCCAACACCTGTTTCATACATAAATTTTTCATTTTCTATGTGGTTTTTATGTGCTGATTCAAAATATGATACCCATTTGTGGGGGAAATGAGCCATAAGTCCTAACCTAACCTGCATTGTTATTGACTGTAATTGAAACCATTGTAAGAAGTGTTTGACAATAAGCAGGCTCTCATCTCTGGTCCCATCAGGCTCTTCTTATCATGTCTCGTCAGGCTCTTCTTATCATGTCTAATGCCGATTGGTAAGCCTTGCATTTGCAGGTTCCTTCTCTGTCCCCCTGATGTCCATAGCCTGTGTATTTCCAAGCGAGACAGGGAACCCCAACATGTGAGTTGAACAGGTGAGTTAACCATGTTTTGTAAACATTATTTTTTGCCTTACCCTTACCTTACAATTTTACCTTACATTTTATGCTCACATGGACATATCTGAGATAAGATTGCACTTCGTTGAATTTCAATCTTGAATTGGCCTTATTGTCATGGAAAGTCTATGATCATGTCTGTGATCACGATTGGCCGCCAGTGATGACTGATGCCATTGACAGTCATTTTAACAATACCGCTTAGGAGTCTTCAATCGGATGCAAGTACATCATTGCTTCAATTAAGTATGCAAAAACGGTTCAAAGAAGAAATCAAAGATAAAAGTACTGTGAAACCATCTTACCTTCCCCGTGAACAAGCACCAAAACCACTGTGTACATCGATTGATGATGCGCAGCTATTGTCGCGTGATGAGTTTGGTAGCCCAGTCATATGACCAGTCTGGAAAGGTTTTTCCTCAACATTAAAATTATTTTTGGCTTAACATTGCGGTTTCCTGTTTTCTGGCGTTTAACACCATTTATAGAATTTCTATGTGTTATCAATTGTTTTCAATCAAACTGCAAGAAATTTTCATACTCAGCAGATATAGCAGGTGGTAGATGCCTTGGTGGCAGCAAGTCAGCGTGCATTCGCAGCACGTAACCCGCCACCGAAGTCTAGATGGCAGCACATACAAACGCCAAATTATAGATGACAGCACCTTCCGGTGCTGTCATCTATAATTTGACATTCGACATTGGGTACAACATCTATTGATATAGGTAAATTATCCAGCAGAATAAAACTGACAGCGCAACTGTTGTTGAAAGGGCGATTTTAAAGGAACACTCACTCGCTTTCCGTTGTACCCAATGTCGATCGTGATTCTTTTGCTAAATTATCTGGGGAATTTAGCGGTCATTAACGGCGCAAATGGCAGACAATTGACATGCAACTTTTGGTTTTGTATGTATTAGAACATGACAACAATAAACTATTAACCCTATTGAGCCTATAAAGCCTAAGTCCGGCGTTGCCAGTGTTATCCGGCGTCCCAGAAGGTAGTATCTGCGGCCCCCTGTTATTTATCTATTTTACCGCCGATATACCACTCCACATAAAAAATGGATGCACAATGTATGCTGATGACGTTAAGCTGTATACGCCGGTCCGCTGTGAGGATGATGCTCGCAATCTTCAGTCTGACATCGACTCTCTTGTACATTGGTCACGTGTGTGGGGGCTAAGTTTGAACCCGGCCAAGTGCCACGTAATATCGTTCACCTTGCGCACCTCGCCTGTCTTAGCGGCCTATACACAATGGACGGTGTTACCAGGCACGTAGCCAAGGGGAGGGCGGCGGGGGCGGCCGCCCCCGCCCCCCCCCCCCCCTGGAGGCCAGGAGGGCCCTTTTTGGCGCGCGAGGGCCCTTTTCGGCGCGCGACGAGACCGCGCGAAGCGCGGTATCATTGGCTCTTTACTACACGAAGCGTGGTCTTTAGAGAGTTTAGAGGACTTCAGAGGCCCTTTAGGGCCACCAGGGCCCTCTCTGAAAGACCAGAGGGCCCCTTGGACGTTCACAAGAGCCCTGTGCATGTCAGAGGGGCCCCTGGCCAGACCGAAAGGGCCCCTGAGCGGGTCAGAAGGCCCCTGAGCACGTCGAATGGGCCCCTGAACACGTCGAATGGGCCCCTAGCCAGCACAGAGGGGCCCCTGGGCAGGTTGAGAGGCCCCTGAGCATGTTGACAGGGCGACAAAGCGGCCAGCGCAGTCCTTTGCCAGGTCATAAGGGCCCCTGCGCAGGTTGGAGGGCCCCTGGACAGACCAGAGGGCCCCTGGGAAGTTAAGAGGGCCCCTGTGTAGGTCAGAGGGGTCCTGACCAGACCAAAAGGGCCTCCTAGGTGGGTCAGAAGGGCCCTTGCACACGTCGAATGAGCCCCTAGCCAGCACGGAGGGGCCCCAGGGCAGATCGGAGGGCCCTCGGAGCATGTCGCAAGGCGACAAAGCAGCCAGCGCAGTCCCTTGCTAGGTCGGAAGGGCCCCTTAGAAGGTTAAAGAGCCCCTGGAGAGACCAGAGGACCCCTGGAAAGTTAAAAGGGCCCCTGCGCAAATCGCAGGGGCCCCTGACCAGACCGAAAGGACCCCTGGGCGGGTAAGAAGGGCCCCTGAACATGCCGAAGTGGCCCCTGGTCAGCACGGAGTGGCTCCAGGGCAGGTCGGAGGGCCCCTTGAGCATGTTGGCAGGGCGACAAAGCAGCCAGCGCAGGCCGACCAGAAGAGTCGCTGGGCCGATCGGAGGGGCTCCTGGGCAAGTCAGAGGGGCCCCTGGCTAGACCGAAAGGGTCCCTGGGCCGGTCGGAAGGCCCCTTGAACATGCCTGATGAGTTCCTAGCCAGACTGGATGGGCCCCTGGGCAAGTCGGAGGGGCCCCTGAGCGGGGGCGGCGGATTACGAGGGCAGGGTACCCAAAATTCCCCCCAGTCGAAAATCCTGGGGGGCAAAGGGTAGTTTTGCCCCCCCCCCCCCAGATTTTAGCCTGCTCAATCTGGGGCAACATAACCCTTCCCCTCTCCAGGATCTTCATTTGAGGGGGGATTGTGGGTACCCTGCGCCCCGCAATCCGCCGCCCCTGCCCCTGAGCATGTCGACAGGGCGACAAAGCAGCCAGTGCAGTCCCTGGCCAGGTCGGAAGGACCTCTGAACAGGCCGAATGGGCCCCTTGACACACAAGAGGGGCTTCTAGGAAGGTCAGAGGAGTCTCTGGTGAGACCGGAAGGGTCAAAGCACGTAGAAATCCCAAATGAAGATTAAATACAAAGAGGACTTACTCCACAATAAAAATATTAAAATCGGAGCTTTCGGGTATATTGTAACACCCTTCGTCAGGGTGCTACAATATATCCGAAAGATCCGATTTTATTTTTGTCGTGTAGAGTAAGCCCTCTTTGTATTATATACATCACCCACTCCACATCATGTCTTTTCGCTTCGCGGATCCCAGATGAGTCCCTGAACAGGTCGCAAGGCCGTAGAAAAGGTCAGAGGGGCCCCTAGACGATCTGAAGGGACCTTGGGCCTTTCAACAGTAAGAATACAGTTGTACAGGGAATAAACTCAAAATTTTCGCGCCGCTCCGCGGCGCAATTTAACTACAAATTCAATTAAATGCGGGTTAGGAAAAAATCGTCAGTTTCTCGGCGCATTTATGTGTTATGTTGCTACTTTCCTATATTATTGGGCAAAATAGTTCACTTTAGCACTTTTTCCCCGCACTTTTAAACGCACAATATAGCAATTTTAGAGGTCCGCACCATACGCAATGCGACGCATTGATGAGAAAGCAGCCTAGGGCATAATACTCAAAATTGTATCGCCGCTCCGCGGCACAATTTGTTTAAGAGTTCCAGGTCTTGAACTTAAAAAAAAATTCCAAGTTGGTATAGCCGATTCCAAATTCGTGTCACTGGTTCCAAAGTTGATGTGGCAGTTTGCAACTCCAGCTCCTAAACGTTGGTATGGCCCATGCCATACCTGCCATACTGCATTTTCCAGCCTTGTAACGTGCCTTTTCATTGAGTTTTTTTTTTGGGGGGGTGCCTTTCAACGCTTGGGAAGGGGCCCTTTCTTTTATGGTGTGCGTTATTGGTCTGCGCATGCTCCATGGCAGTGCTGGCACTTAAAGACGGTACGGTACATCATATATGCGCCGTATTCCTTCGCCAAAAAGTCAAATATCTTCGGCTGGAGAGTCTTTTCAGCCAAGAGAAGTTCCAGATAAGGATTTCTCAACACGGGCTACAAAACTGCTATTTCAGTTCAAAACCCATGTTGAAGGTGAACTATTTCCTTTAACCTAGCTTACGATCACTTACTGGAGCATTTCAAGGTTTCCTCCATAAAATCTCGTTTCATGCAGCATGATCTTATGTTCATACACAACGTTTTTCACGGCCGACTTGACAGTCCCCAGCTCCTGTCATGCTTTCACCTGTCGGCTCCGGCCAGACGGATCAGGTCGCCTGTGCTCTGGCATATACCATTTGCACGTGTCGCTGCTGTGAAAAACGGATCTTTTTTGCCGAATTTCTTCCATGTGTAACGAGATTCTTAACGCCTGCGTATCCCTAGATTTATTCTGCTCGCCATCATCCGACTACAAATCCGCTGTGCGGTCACATGTATCTCGGGCAGGTGCTTTTTGAGCCTTTTGAGCTCGCAGCCAGGCTTCACCACGCGAGGGCTCATCGAATGGTTATGTGTATGTGTGTGTACTTGTGTGCGTGTGCGTGTGCGCGTGCGCGTGCGCGTGCGCGTGCGCGTGCGCGTGCGCGTGCGCGTGCGCGTGCGTGCGTGCGTGCGTGCGTGCGTGCGTGCGTGTGTGCGTGCGTGCGTGCGTGTATGTGTAGGTATCTTGCCTGTCGTCTTGCATGCGTGTGTATTTTAAGTGAAAGTCATAGTTTTATCTCCTGACTTCGCCTGTAACCGGGTTTTGTGCCTGTTGGTGATTTATCAATAAATACAAATACAAATACAAGTCTATAAATAATTCATATAACAACTCTTCTTTCACCCAAAAGCTGATATGGCTCTACGTGTGTTCAGGGGCGTTGTGTCCTGAAAATTATTGGTAAGCCCCCAATGCTAACTTTATAGATTGTAAGATCATTCTTACCATGCAACGCCATAGGCCTAATGTTAAAATCTGACATTATTGGTAGGACCCTGGCCCTACCAGGCCTATAGAAAACGACACCCATGCGTGTGTTACTTTCCAAAATTATTAAATCAATATAATGCAGCTCATATTTAAATGTTTTTGTTTTATGGGCAAAAGGTGCCGAAATAAATAAAAAGCGTTGGCTGAAAAATCAGTTTATATCAGCCCTATAATCACCGTGCATGCAGACACATTGGTGTTAGCGGTACAGCTGATTATTCTTTGGAAATTGGAATGCAATATTGTGTTTGTTTTTCAAGGATTATGGAAGTTTACTATCCAATGAAATTTATCAAACTCTACTGAAAAATAATGATCATCGCTATATCCATTCGGGTAGTTGTCTATCTGAACCAACTTTGCAGTAAAGCAATGGTGTAGCGGGTTACAGACTTCCCAGTGACGTCATAAATAGAAATGCAACTATAGCGATAGCAAGCTTCTTGTCGTAACTCATTTACTCGACCTTGGGGTACGGGTGCGCTAGTTATTGAGTTGCATTGGGAGTGCGCTGCAGGTGTTTTGATGTCGCTGGGTGTTTCCCGCTGTGTTGATATTTGTGTGTGGGTTGACTGAAAGGAATTATTTCCTATTCTATCGTTGATTTTGTGTAACAGAAAGTTGAAATTGCTACACGGTTTCATCATCTCAATATAGGAATAGAACGGGTTTGCATAGCCTTGTAATTGGAATAGAAGACTCTTGGAAACAGCCTTTGGAAATCCGCAATTTTAAATCGGGGTTGCCTGTTTTTCCTGTTTCTTGCAACATCTGATTCTCAACTAAACAGAAGGATGGTCGACAGACTGGGTATGTATGATTTTACACTCCATTTCATTTGAGTCGCATGTCTTGCATGATGCCTATTTGTTTTAAAATTATCATGCTTTGTTTGCACGCTCATTGCTATATTGATTATTGATATCATTGTCATTTCAATTGAGGTATGTTTTGCTTTGACAGGATAGTACTTGTGTCATACAATGGGGGTAGCATTATAAAATAATTTATGTGAATATCTGATTAATGGTGGATGACATGTTGATGTGGCTGTTTGGGGGTGAACTGCTGTAATCCCAGACACATCTCTTAACCTCAGGCTTTTCATGCTATCACACATGCTTTTCCTTGTCTTTTTTAACCATGTCACAGCAAATCTAACTTGTAAGTATACAATATTTGCTGATGATTTGAAGACCTATATGTATTATAACCCATGTGCTGTGTCTGAGGAACAGGAAATAAAATTACAATCTGATGTTACAAAGCTTCATCTAACAGCTGACTCATGGGGCTTAAGATGGACCTGAGGAAATGTGCTGTCTTGCACTTTTGCAGGCATTTCCACCCTGGTGCTTCACCTTACAACCTGGAAGACAGCCCTATACCATTTGACATCACAAACAGATTTGGGAATTGGCATTGATGGCAAATTGAAATTCCATGAACATGTTTAGAACACAACATGGAAGGCCAGTGGAGTCGCACAGAACTTACTGAAATCCACAGTTTGCAGATCTCCTGATTTCATGGTGTTCCTTCTCAAAACTCATTCGCCCTGTTTCTAGAATAATATGCCTCTGGTGTGGAACACCGGGTATGCACAAGACAAGTGGAAACTTTAGTCAGTCCAGAGACTTTGGATGTGACATGTCTTGGGTCTGGAATAGAAAGAGTATGGAGAGCATCTAAAGGGTCTGTACTCTGTGGAAGGGCATCTGCTTACAGCAGACCTCATCAATTGCTGGAAGGTGTTCCATAGCCAGTGTTCCATTCAACCAACAGCGCTTTGGGAGATCAATACAGGTGCACTTGCAGCCACCAATTTAGAAACAAGGTCAACAGGTGTAAGATCGATGCTAGAGCATGATTCTTCTCCAATCGCATTACCCAAGACTGGAACTCGCTTCCTAGCTGGGTGGTGGGCGCTGAAACCCTCTGAGCATTCAAGTCGGGACTCACCACTGTGCTTTGAGAGATTGTTCCACTATGCTGCAAAGTTTGTTTTGGTGATTGTGGCACCATAAGTACCTCTTCAGAAGCAAAATGTTGCCCATTTCATAATGTTGCACAACAGATGGGAATTGTATTGTCACATGTATATTGTATACTGATTGTACGTTTTGATAACATCTGATACATTTGCCCCTTATATCAGGGATGACAGTAACAGGTGGTGTGACCACTTGTATTTTTTATGTTGGCCACTTGTATTCTTCCTGTGGAGACTTTGTGAAAAATATTAATGTGAGAGTTGTGGTCTGGGTTTACAAAACCCAAACAAGTGGTGGCTCTGCATGCATATGGTCTACTGAATCTGGTGCAACTATACACATGTTGTGTCTGAAAATGTTTGGCCTTGTTCAGACTGAAATAGGTCCGGGATGGAACTGGGAAGTGGAACAGATTTGGTGCTGAAGTTCAGATTATTTGTATTTTGCATATGTTTAATTCGACCTCTCATGTGATCATAAGAGCAGAGAAGTCTGTTTATGCAATATGCCTTTAGATGTGGGACTGTCTTCTGCTCAGAGGCATTGCGCTGCGTTGGCCGCGGCAGGTCGACCTGGGCTCTGGTCGAGGCTCTAAAATCGCCGCAACAGTACTCTGATGGATTTGGCCGTGTCGTCGAGGCACTAACGGCGCTGGTCTGGTCGCCATAGCGATGTCGTCGAGGCACTAACGGCGTTGGTCTGGTCGCCATAGCGATGTCGTCGAGGCACTAACAGCGTTGGTCTGGTCGCCATAGCGATGTCGTCGAGACACTAACGGCGTTGGTATGGTCGCCATAGCGATGTCGTCGAGGCACTAACAGCGTTGGTCTGGTCGCCATAGCGATGTCGTCGAGGCACTAACGCCGTTGGTCTGGTCGCCATAGCGATGTCGTCGAGGCACTAACAGCGTTGGTCTGGTCGCCATAGCGATGTCGTCGAGGCACTAACGCCGTTGGTCTGGTCGCCATAGCGATGTCGTCGAGGCACTAACAGCGTTGGTCAGGTCGCCATAGCGATGGCGTCGAGGCACTAACGCCATTGGTCTGGTCGCCATAGCGGTCGCCATAGCGATGCCGTCGAGGCACTAACGCCGTTGGTCTGGTCGCCATAGCGATGTCATCGAGGCACTAACGCCGTTGGTCTGGTCGCCATAGCGATGTCGTCGAGGCACTAAGCCTGCGACATAGCTCAGCTGGCCGCGGCTGTGTCGCTCTCTGGGTCGGCCGTCCTGTTTGCACATCTGACGACAGCCAGGCGGTCGGTGGTGTTTAGACACGGCCAGCTCGTGATCCGTGGCCCTCGCTCGGGACCGTCCCATGTTGCGCATCAGCATTCCACGATGCACTCCTCGCTGGCGCCGGCGCGGTACGGCTTCTCGGTAGGAGCCCCGCGCCGGTGGCTGCGGTGTGAAGGTACCGAACTACGTGATTGATTATCGATAGGAGCCCCGCGCCGGTGGCTGCGGTGTGAAGGTACCGAACTACGTGATTGATTATCGATAGGAGCCCCGCGCCGGTGGCTGCGGTGTGAAGGTAGCGAGATGGCTGTCGGTGTCGGTACTGTTCGACACTGTCGGCCACTATCGCTGCTACAGTGGACGTTCTGGACGGGCCGGGCGCCCCTCATTTGCTACAGTGACGTCACCGTTTCCGTACGCTTTCTGTTCGTCCTATTGGATGTAAAACATACTGAATGAACGCCGAATGCGTCATTTTCTTTCGCCATGTTCGGAAGTAGGGAGTTGGCCGGTGTCGATAAGGTACCGAACTAAGGTACCGAACTTACCGAACTTGGTCAGATTCGGAGTCGGGGTCGATTTCTTAGCCCGGCATAATCAACTAATGAGAGAGATGAGTATTCGAGTAAGTGAGCCGAAGAAATAAACCTGATGAACAATGATTGATACCTATGGCCCGAATGATGGTGTTTGTGTGTTAAATTGTCTTGTTTCTGGGCTGGACTGATCGGGCGCAGGTTATGTAGCGCTGGCCATGTGTCAGAGAGCACAGTGTCGCCGCGGCGCCCGGCTGCACCTGACGTGCGACCCACAGATTGTTCCGCCTCAGCTCAGCCTGCTGGCCGACGCTGGGTGCGGTTTCCTGCGTCTGCAGTCCGTTCCGCTGCCCCGGCGGAGGCCGGTGTCAGAGGCCGGCACGGCCCGCCTGCTACCACGTAATACGGGGGAGCCCGCCTGCCCGGGCCGTTTCTAATGCGGAAGACGGCGCGAAGTTGCCGGGGCAGTCCCAGACGGGGCCGTGCAGACGGACAGCATGGGAAAGTGCAGCGCGGCCGGTGCAGCGCGGCCGGTGCTGGACCGGCGAGAAGTAGGGTCTGTCGGCCAGGCGGGGCCTCGTGTCACGGGAAAATTCTGAAAAACGGCATGCGAACTTGCATACGAATATGCGGCTATCGACAAATATTACACTGAAGGTGTAACTAATTTCGACATGAAACTGTTTGAGGCGCATCTTCCTGACAAACCGTCGAAGGAACTCGTCCCTACTTGATTATAGCATGGCTCATCTATCCAGGGGCGGCGGAAGAGGAGGGGGGGGGGGGGGCAGGGCAGGGCAGGGCAGTGGGAGCAGCTGCCCCTTCAAGACGGGGGGAGGGGACAAACATATAGTTTGCCCCACTCCCCGCCCTCCATAACTTTGTAAGAGGGGCCCTCCGGAAATCATTTTTTCCCCTTTTTTGGCCGATAAACATTGTCTCAGGGCCCTGAATGTGCCCTCGATCAGCCTGAGGGGCTCTTGGTCGGTCGTCCTGAGGGAGTCCTCAGTCGGTATGCGATAGCCATCGTCCGGTTTGAGGGACCCTCCCTCAGTCCTAAGAGGGATGCCCCGACGCTCCAAGGGGCCCTGGAGATTGCCCCCCCCCCCCCTCCAAAAATACAATCGGCCGCCACTGCCACTACGTTGCAGCCCGAATACTCGTGTATGCCCGAAATCATTGCAGCAGGTGGGCGCCATTATTACCGTCTCTTTTTTTGTCGTGAGCAGTCTGGCGTGATCCCGCTGTGACCGTGCTCCGCCGTGTCCGTGTCCGTGTCCGTGTCCGTGTCCGTGTCCGTGTCCGTGTCCGTGTCCGTGTCCGTGTCCGTGTCCGTGTCCGTCTCCGTCTCCGTCTCCGTGTTCGTGTCAGTGTCAGTGTCCGTCTCAGTCTCCGTGGCCGTCTCAGCCGTCACCCGGTCAGATAAGGCCACTGGCGACGCGGCTCCAGGGCGTCACGGGGCGGCTGTGACGCGTCACGCCGTGACGGCCCGGTGCCACAGGGCGGCGGTGCGTGCGGCCGGGACGGGACGTCCGCTGGGCTGAGTCAGGCCCGCGGCTCGGGCCGACACGGTGAGTCACACTGTCGTGCTCTGATTGGACGGGACACAGGCTACGGCGAAACGGAGTGGGGCGGGGCTCTGACCAGTGGAGTAGGTTGTAGACTTAGAGCTGCCACTTTTCAGCTTGTGATTACCTGTCCTCTACAAGTCTACACCACTTCTATTGGCAAATATCCAGTTCTTGTTGGCTTTCTACTATTCTAGAAACTTTTTAAGGAAACCTGCGGTAGTTACAAAGCATTGTGTTGGCAGTACAAAGTGAATTAATATCAGTACCTGCCTCTCGTTTGTTAGTCAAAAGGTGTAAGGTCGAGTGAGTATCTCGGCCGTGATGTTACGGCGCCTTGGTGCCGCTCATCAGATCAGCAGCCAGGGGAGACGCTGTGCTGATTCGCCGCCGACGGAGACATTCTCAGCGTCTGAGATGTGTGCTAAATGTGTGGGCACTCGGTTCCTGGATCTCTGCTCAGGAAAATTACATGAGGAAAGGCTGACGATTTTGAGTTGGAAGTGGTGGCATTCATAAACACATGCTGATCAGGCTGGTCTTGGCTCGATCTGCTAAAGTATTTGCAGACAATAGAATTGAAGTTGACTTGAAACTAGCTGGACAACCTATATGGCTAGTCTCGGAAACAATATGCATTTCAATGTTGCTATCGTGCCGTGCGGCTTAGACAAAATACTGAGATTCATCGTTCATTGTTCGTTGGCCTCCTATACATAGCTATTGCTTACGTTTGCAAGGCATTGATTGGTTAGACCTGATATAAGGCAGTGATTGGTTAGATCTGATATAAGGCAGTGATTGGTTGACATGTGTCATGGACCTGTGATGACATGTGTCATGTGTCATGGACGTAGCGGGTCAGACAGAGGTTGTGCTGACGGTGCCGGGGAGGACAGGAGGAAAGAGGCGGGGAGGACAGGAGGAAAGAGGGCATCGGATGTCCCGTGGTGCGAGAACAGAACCCTAGTGTGCCGTCAGTAAACGGGAAGCATGATGAACAACATAACGCTGTGGACAGCCTCGCCTTGATAGCGTCAGGGTGGTGGGGGGGGGGGGGGGGGGGCAGGGCAGACAGGAAGGAGCAGTTGGGTATTGTGGACGGCCCGGGCCGCAGAGCTGCGGGGTCACGGTAACAGGAAGACAGCGCGGTGACGATGTACCGCGCTCTGATCGGCCGGAAGCTGGCAACAAATTCGAGCTGAGCCAGTCGGTCTAGCATCCCCCACGCGACAGGCCACGGCGGGCTGGCAGTGGGCACATAGATCTGGGTCGAAAGTGGTGCGTGTGGTGCATTCTCAGGGTAACGGACCAACCATGACTGGTAAGAATGGCTTGTGCATATGCTCCTCTGAGCTCACAGTTATGTTTGTGACAGAGCGTCAGTGTGTTGTCCTATTCGATGACCATCGTGTCGTCACAACACCCCATTGCCACCACACTCGTGATCTGGCTCGGTTGGGTACGAGTGTGGTGGGTACGAGTGGCTGCGTTGACCGCTATGTGTTTCCGTCGCGGTACCCCAGGCCAGTGCTGGTTGCGGTGACTGCGCGATTGGCGTTAGATGGCGATGTGCTCATTGCATTGTGCGACCTTTTTGGTGCATTCCAGTTCACTGCTATGCTATTCCAGAGGATGAAGCTGCAGTCTGTGGGGTTCGTTAAGTTCACTGATATAGCCTGGCGCTGCCATCACCACTGATATAGCCTGGCGCTGTCATCACCATTGATATAGCCTGGCGCTGCCATCACCACTGATATAGCCTGGCGCTGCCATCACCACTGATATAGCCTGGCGCTGCCATCACCACTGATATAGCCTGGCGCTGCCATCACCACTGATATAGCCTGGCGCTGCCATCACCACTGATATAGCCTGGCGCTGCCATCACCACCGATATAGCCTGGCGCTGCCATCACCACTGATATAGCCTGGCGCTGCCATCACCACTGATATAGCCTGGCGCTGCCATCACCACTGATATAGCCTGGCGCTGCCATCACCACTGATATAGCCTGGCGCTGTCATCACCATTGATATAGCCTGGCGCTGCCATCACCACTGATATAGCCTGGCGCTGCCATCACCATTGATATCGCCTGGCGCTGCCATCACCACTGATATAGCCTGGCGCTGCCATCACCAACTTTCTTCGCCAAAACATAATATAGTAACAAAGGCATGGGACTTGTCAGCCTCAGCTTTGGTCCGCCTTTCAGGCCCAAGATAGCAAACAGGAAGCGACACAAGCCATTGTGGGTGCCAGGCCCTTTGTGGGTGCCAGGTCACTGTCAGGAGGGAAACTGTTGTTAGCTGGCCATGGTTTCACGGTCAGGTGATTGTACCTGCATGTGCCATTTCTCGCTGAATCAAGTGTGCGTATCAGAGTAACCAGAACGCTCCAGTTCGCCAATCAAGAGTCGCCAATCAAGACAGGCTTGATGGTCATCGCAACCATTTGTTTGTCATTGCAATCTGTCTTTTGTTTATAATTATTAAATTGCCTTTGTATAGTCGATCAACCATTTATAAAATAATGGCATGCTATCAACTTGGTATTGGCATTACGATCCGGGGACGATGCACAATAGCAAAACGGTCGAGCCCGCCTCTGAGCCGCATCCACGGGCACAGCGGGGTGTAACTGGTCCGTGTGACCAATCAGTGGCTTCCGTTGTAAACAAGATAATCTAATGCTGATTGGAGCCTCACGAAGCTCCATTTTCAGAAGGCTTTAAAACTTACTGAGATTATTTAAAGGAAATAGTTCACCTTCAACATTAGTTTTAAACTGAGGTAGCAGTTTTGTAGCTCGTGTTGGGAAACCCCTAACTGCAAGTTTTCTTGACTGAAAAAACTCTCCAGCCGAATATATTTGAGTTTTTGGCGAAGGAATGCGGTGCTGGCGAAAGAATGTTGTACTGGTTCTAGCCCGGGCAGAGGCTATACCATCAGCCAATCAGCTTGCAGCTGGTGCTAGCAAGCGATCGCCGGCCGCCGGTTGGCACATCTCCAATGCGAGTCTATCTTTACGCGACTACTTTCGAATCTGATTGGCTGAACCATTTTTTACATTCGCGTGACGTCAGGATTCTGACTCAGAGAGTATGCATATAGTTTTTATAAACAATAAAAATTTACGACCTTCTGTCCTGAATCGGCGCGATATAGGGCCATTTTTGACAATATAAAAAGAAATTGTATGAAAAAATATAATCAAATCGTGTTGGGTAAAATTTTACAAGGTGAACTATTTCCTTTAACCCTATTTGTAACAGGGGGGGGCGGATTCCCCCCCCCCCCCCCTCATGTTTTTCGCAGATATCTCCAGAACGGCTGGGAGCAGGCCCATGAAATTTTCGGACTTTTCATAGAATTGAATACCGCATTTGGATTCAAAAATTTGAGTTCTTAACCTGAACAGAGGCGGTTCCAGGGCCCAGTTTTGGGTGGGTTCGGAGGCGACATTTGGCGATAATACGGAAATGCGATCTTCACGGTTTCTTCCTAACTGCATCAAGTATAAATGAGTTACATCGGTTTACGGTGATTGCAACAAGTGCAAATTAGTTGATGTTAATGAAATATCATAAAAATTGCATGGCAGAGGCGGTTTCAGGGGCTTGAAAAGGGGGGGGGGGGTTCCAGGAAGTATTCAATGCTTGGCGGGAAGCCAATAGAGCGATGTAAGGGGCATTTATAGCTATCAAGATGTAAACGATAGCTTCTGCTTTCATTATTTGCATAATTTATTACATATAGATTTTCAGGGGCGTGTTCAGGAACATGAAAAGGGGGTGACTAGCATGGAGATGACGATATGCCAGCGATAACGGCGCAATAGACGTTTAGCTTATAATGATATATGCACAAATGAGGCCAGAAAAGGGAATAAAGTCATTTTCGGCAGAGGCGCGCTCAGGAATGGAAGAAAGGGGTCATATTATTGCAAGGAAACTAAGAGGCATGGGCCTACAATGACATAACATACTGCAGTTTTCGGATGAAACACGCACCACAGGGTACTCTACGAACGATTATAAGATACTAGGCGAGTCCATGTAGGGTAAAAAGGGGGGTAAGCAATGTCAATTGAAGTTGTAAGTGAAATAGTCACTGTTGACTAGTTAATATCACAATAGCGGATAATATACTTTTCAAAATGTCTTGCGCCGCCCCAGTTTGGATCCTGGATACGCCTATGATGAAGTACAACATGCAAAAAGGAACTATCTACGATCAGTAACATATTTATAGTGCTGGGTAGCAACTGGTCTGCGGTTAATATTTTTTCCCAATTTACCTCCCTTTTTCACTAGCCTGGTACCGCCTATGGCAAAAAATATGATGTATAACTGTTTTGTCTAATGTCACAATCACATACCAATTCATTTATAAAAAAACAACATCAAAAAATGGTTTTATTACGCATTAACTTCACCCCCATATTGAGTGACCTGCACACGCCTATGATTTTTGCATTTTCAAACGTCACTGTCATATATCAATTTCCAATTCAATCTATATCGATTCCTATTAGTTGTGTTAAAATCGGTCGATAAACATGAAAGCTATGTCGGATCAAAAATACGACTAAAATTTGTAGTTTTTGCCCCCCTGTTTCCCCCCTATCCAAAATGTAGATATTTGTATTGTTTATAAATGTAGATCGTGTTGAGAGGAACCAAACACCGTTTCATTTTTGAAAATCGGACGGGTAGATCTCGAGATCTCCGGGGGGCGGAATCCCCCCCCCCCCCCTGTTACAAATAGGGGTAGCCAGGAGCCTGTTACAAATAGGGTTAAGGTGTGATGTTTACGGACTTCTGTGTACATAAATTAACAGTGTTAAAGATGATCACGCATTGAGTGGGCCGTAAACACTAACCATCGTCGTCATCGAATCTGCACGTAGCACTAAACGACTGAGCATGACTGGGCGTCCGTTTGGATTTGAACGGCATATCCTGACTAAAATTATAATTATTTGAACATTGTATTATTGCCATTCTAAAGTCAAAATGATCCAGAGGCGATTTTGTAATATCGTTACCGCAGTAAAACACATATTTGCCCTTGAAACAGAAGCGAAACGCAACAAAAATGATTGCGTTAAATGCTCTAATAATGAAATAACCTAATCATTCATCATATTTACTGTATCAAATCAAATCGAATAATCAAATTTATTTGTATGTTAAAAGAAAGTGTTTGAGGTAATCATGGTATTAAACTGAAGATGTTATCTTCGGAGAAGTGTCATGTGGGAAGTTGTCGTACTTCGATAGGCATACAAAGTTAACTTTATTCTCATGTGTATCGTCCTCACCTCTTCCGTGGAGCTGAGATGCTCGACCATCCTTTCCGAGGCACAGCCCGTGGAATGCTGCTCGTTGGCAACATGGCAGATGTCAGCGGCAGCCGTACATACCGCTGTTACGGTCCGGTCCGGCCTGACCGACTCCGTCTGCCGGATGACACACACCGGTCACGTGTCGTGTCTGGCGGACGTCAGCTGATTCACCGGGCGGTGTGCAGTGACGGGTCGGGACTCGGGAGGAAGGTGATCAACTCACGCCCACCTCCAGCTCCTCCAGTCACCACTGGCACTGACTGACGGCCTGAGTGGCGCATTTAGATTTAGAGATCAATGTCTATCTCTTCGCTCTGAAGAGCCACACGAGGCTTTGGAGCGGGTGGCGACCAAACGAGCATGTCTGCGCAAAAGATGAAGTTTGTCCCCCTCGAGGCGGAAGTCCTTGATGCGTCCCTGACCACAGACCAGCTGCTGCTTCTTGCCGGTCTGTGGATTGGCCACGTGCCGGCCGCAGTCGGCTGACGCATGGTGTGGAGGCGGCTGACTGGTGGTCACTCGTCAGGCGCGTCACACACACACACACACACACACACACACACACACACACACACACACACACACACACACACACACACACACACACACACACACACACACACACACACACACACACACACACACACACACACACACACACACACACACACACACACACACACACACACACACACACACACACACACACACACACACACACACACACACACACACACACGCCGCCGCCGCCGCCGCCGCCGCCGCCGCCGCCGCCGCCGCCGCCGCCGCCGCCGCCACCACCACCACTCAGCTGCAGCCGTCAGCTGGCGATTGGTGACTGCAGAGGACGGTCGTCCCACGTCACCAGGGCTTCAGTCAGCTGACAATGTGATGTCGTGATCACGATCGCGACATGTGATGTGATGTCCTTCATTGTGCGTTGCAGGATTATTCGAACAGAATATTGTCCCTTAGAGAATGGACTTGAAAAACTTGACATAGTTGACGTTAGATCATCCATTGTATCAGCATATGTCTGCACGGCACATTTTCGTGCTCACTGTCTAAACGCTTCCAGTAGGTCCTGTGTCGGACATTCTATCAGAGTTGCAGTTGTCATGATGACGTCACATCGGCCGGCCCGCTCAGTATGTGCAGCTGGTCACATGTGAAGCGGCCCGGCCGCGGCTCGCCCTGCTCCTGTCTTATCAGCAGGGATTGACCCAGCGCTATGGAATGCCGCCACCGTATCAGCTGCTCCAGAATCGGCCGTCACCGCTGACTGCCGGGGGCGGGAAGCCCGACACTGCACGGACGGGTCAGACCGTGAACGTCTGGGAGGTGTGACAGGGGCGGGCAGACCGTGACTGGCGGTGGGTGATCCAGCGTGACGGCGTGACGGCGGGCCGCCACGGTGTGGTGTCAGAGAGGTGGCGGTCGGAGCCGCCGGTGCAGAACCTGACCTGACCTGTCCTGACCTGTCCTGACCTGACCTGACCCAGGCCGAGGCGCGGGTCCGCTGATCTCCCAGCTGATCCCCGGCTGATCCCCGGCTGATCCCCGGCGGAGGGAGGGGTGGGCAATGGACATGACGCGGCTCAGTGCCGCCCGCCGTTTATATCGGGTTACTGCAGCGTAGCCTACCCCGTGCGCCGTGTCGTGTGGTCCACACTCCACACACCACGACCGGCGCTGGCGGCGAGGCGCGACAGGCGACAGGCTCCTCCGGCCGCCGCACAGTGGGCGAGAACGGACTTTTAGCGCGACACGGCGTTTCGGCTTCAATTTACGGCATCGGTTTGAACATGTAGCATATGAATCGATAGCTGATGAATCAGGGAGCTCAAAATATGCACTTTCTTTTATTTGTGTTTAACCCGGCATTGACCGGGGGGGGATATTACCCCCCCCCCCCCCTCGTTATCTCCAGAACCAATGATCGCAGCGAGACGCGCAAAGCGGTATTCGAAAGCTCTGTGACTCGCATCTAGAGCATACTCGAAATGTTGAATTGAGGTCACATATTAGGTCAAAGTCGGGTCAAATGTGAAAATCGAGGCATTTGAGTTTATGGGCCATACTTTCCATCCAAAGCCTTTGATTGCGACCATGATCACCCAAAATGCTCCCAAATGTATAATACACATCCCGCATGAGCTAAAGTGAGCTTCTTGGCAAAGGTCAGGTCATAAAAGGTCACTATGCGCCAGAACATCTACGAAAGTCACGCTACACACGTTGTATGGGCTATTTTACACGTATAATTCGATAGTGATAGTCATTTTACCTTCTAACCTCATTTAAGTGAAGTTAGTGTCAAGCTCAGCTCAGATTAAGGTCAGGTTACTTAAGGTCAAAATTTGGCATTTATAAATATAAATACAGAGGCATGTTTCTGGACCGGTTTTGTCTCAGAAATACAGTGCTGGCATTTATTTGTCTGTATCTAGTCAATAAAAGCCAAAAACGCAATAAAAAAATATGATATGAGTTACTCTTACTTGGGGAGCCACAATTCAGTCAAAAACAAAGATATTGCTTTGAAATTTTGTTTGGGTATTGGCCATATGTGGTTCTCCAACATATATTCCTGTTTTTGGAAAATGTTTAAAAAGTTTGATTTTGAGGGCATATTTTTTAACAAAATATTTTTTGGGATTTTTGGGGTCAAAAAACAATTTCAAAAATCCGAGATAACCATTTTGTAGCCCTTGTCATTTTATATTTTTAGACTTTTATCTTTAAAAAATGACCTTTGTACGGCCAGTTAACTATGGACAGCAGAGATCCGGGCATTGTAATGGCGCAGAGTTAACCCGCGCCATGCCGGGGGGGGGGGGGGCGTTAAGACGCCTCCCCCTAAGGTTTTTGAGGATAGCTAAAAAACGGCTGCGTGCAGCGCCGCCGTTTTTGGCACAGCTGTTGAGGCATGAATTTCCCACATATTGTAAAAAATTGACCACGGGTTATCTCAGGTCAGGTCACCAGACCAGGTCACGTAACCCCACCTCCAAAAAAGTGTGAGGTCGTCTCACAGCCACAGTTTTTGGCTGATCGATTTCGTACTTGCAGGATTGTATAAGGGCAATCGCATCTACAATTCGTTTATCTCACATGGTGCATAAAAATAAGCAAATTTATTGGCGAATCGATGCTATACTTTCATGCTATGTACATTTTGCTTGAAAATGAGCCGTATAAAATAGTCATTTTTGGAATTTTATTTTTCGACCTATGTCGCGCTAGCAGGCCGTTCTCGCACACTGTGCGCCGTGCCGGCGCCGGCGCCGCTCCGGCCGACCTTTGACCCCGGCTGCAGTGCGTCTGGAAGTCTGGCTCGAGAAAACTCGGTCCATTCCCGGCACAAGCGGCCGGCGCTGACTGGAGACTAGCGGTGATCCTCCCCGGAATGATGTCCTGGGTGGAGCCGCTGCTGCCTCACAGGTGATCCTCCCCGGAATGATGTCCTGGGTGGAGCTGCTGCTGCCTCACAGGTGATCCTCCCCGGAATGATGTCCTGGGTGGAGCCGCTACTGCCTCACAGGTGATCCTCCCCGGAATGATGTCCTGGGTGGAGCCGCTACTGCCTCACAGGTGATCCTCCCCGGAATGATGTCCTGGGTGGAGCTGCTGCTGCCTCACAGGTGATCCTCCCCGGAATGATGTCCTGGGTGGAGCTGCTGCTGCCTCACAGGTGATCCTCCCCGGAATGATGTCCTGGGTGGAGCCGCTGCTGCCTCACAGGTGATCCTCCCCGGAATGATGTCCTGGGTGGAGCCGCTGCTGCCTCACAGGTGATCCTCCCCGGAATGATGTCCTGGGTGGAGCTGCTGCTGCCTCACAGGTGATCCTCCCCGGAATGATGTCCTGGGTGGAGCTGCTGCTGCCTCACAGGTGATCCTCCCCGGAATGATGTCCTGGGTGGAGCCGCTGCTGCCTCACAGGTGATCCTCCCCGGAATGATGTCCTGGGTGGAGCTGCTACTGCCTCACAGGTGATCCTCCCCGGAATGATGTCCTGGGTGGAGCCGCTACTGCCTCACAGGTGATCCTCCCCGGAATGATGTCCTGGGTGGAGCCGCTGCTGCCTCACAGGTGATCCTCCCCGGAATGATGTCCTGGGTGGAGCTGCTGCTGCCTCACAGGTGATCCTCCCCGGAATGATGTCCTGGGTGGAGCCGCTGCTGCCTCACAGGTGATCCTCCCCGGAATGATGTCCTGGGTGGAGCTGCTGCTGCCTCACAGGTGATCCTCCCCGGAATGATGTCCTGGGTGGAGCCGCTGCTGCCTCACAGGTGATCCTCCCCGGAATGATGTCCTGGGTGGAGCTGCTGCTGCCTCACAGGTGATCCTCCCCGGAATGATGTCCTGGGTGGAGCTGCTGCTGCCTCACATCAGACTGGCCGCGTGTGTCGGGTGATCCTCCCCGGAATGATGTCCTGGGTGGAGCCGCTGCTGCCTCACAGGTGATCCTCCCCGGAATGATGTCCTGGGTGGAGCCGCTGCTGCCTCACAGGTGATCCTCCCCGGAATGATGTCCTGGGTGGAGCTGCTGCTGCCTCACAGGTGATCCTCCCCGGAATGATGTCCTGGGTGGAGCTGCTGCTGCCTCACAGGTGATCCTCCCCGGAATGATGTCCTGGGTGGAGCCGCTGCTGCCTCACAGGTGATCCTCCCCGGAATGATGTCCTGGGTGGAGCTGCTGCTGCCTCACAGGTGATCCTCCCCGGAATGATGTCCTGGGTGGAGCCGCTGCTGCCTCACAGGTGATCCTCCCCGGAATGATGTCCTAGGTGGAGCTGCTGCTGCCTCACAGGTGATCCTCCCCGGAATGATGTCCTGGGTGGAGCCGCTGCTGCCTCACAGGTGATCCTCCCCGGAATGATGTCCTGGGTGGAGCCGCTGCTGCCTCACAGGTGATCCTCCCCGGAATGATGTCCTGGGTGGAGCCGCTACTGCCTCACAGGTGATCCTCCCCGGAATGATGTCCTGGGTGGAGCTGCTGCTGCCTCACAGGTGATCCTCCCCGGAATGATGTCCTGGGTGGAGCCGCTACTGCCTCACAGGTGATCCTCCCCGGAATGATGTCCTGGGTGGAGCCGCTGCTGCCTCACAGGTGATCCTCCCCGGAATGATGTCCTGGGTGGAGCTGCTGCTGCCTCACAGGTGATCCTCCCCGGAATGATGTCCTGGGTGGAGCTGCTGCTGCCTCACAGGTGATCCTCCCCGGAATGATGTCCTGGGTGGAGCCGCTGCTTCCTCACAGGTGATCCTCCCCGGAATGATGTCCTGGGTGGAGCTGCTGCTGCCTCACATCAGACTGGCCGCGTGTGTCGGGTGATCCTCCCCGGAATGATGTCCTGGGTGGAGCTGCTGCTGCCTCACATCAGACTGGCCGCGTGTGTCGGGTGATCCTCCCCGGAATGATGTCCTGGGTGGAGCTGCTGCTGCCTCACATCAGACTGGCCGCGTGTGACAGGCGTGTGTCATGCCCAGAGTGTGGAAGGCAGCCTACCGCCGTGACCGGTCCGCCACCGTGGCAACTGGCAGGTGTCTTGTGGCACTTGGTCATGGTCTTCTGACACCAAACCAAGGTCCGGCAGCAGTCACGTGCCCCCCTGCCCCCCCCCCCTTTTCCGCCGCCACTGCGTGGAGTGGAGCAAGCAGCCTACCCCCGTGACCGGTCTGCTATCGTGGCAGGTGTCTTGTGACGCTTGGTCATGGTCTTCTGACACCAAACCAAGGTCCGGCAGCGGCCACGTGCCGCCGCTCGATGGAGCGCTGGTTTCTGAGAGAGCCTCGGGTCCGGCAGCGGCCACGTGCCGCCGCTCGATGGAGCGCTGGGTTCTGAGAGAGCCTCGGGTCCGGCAGCGGCCACGTGCCGCCGCTCGATGGAGCGCTGGTTTCTGAGAGAGCCTCGGGTCCGGCAGCGGCCACGTGCCGCCGCTCGATGGAGCGCTGGGTTCTGAGAGAGCCTCGGGTCCGGCAGCGGCCACGTGCCGCCGCTCGATGGAGCGCTGGTTTCTGAGAGAGCCTCGGGTCCGGCAGCGGCCACGTGCCGCCGCTCGATGGAGCGCTGGTTTCTGAGAGAGCCTCGGGTCCGGCAGCGGCCACGTGCCGCCGCTCGATGGAGCGCTGGGTTCTGAGAGAGCCTCGGGTCCGGCAGCGGCCACGTGCCGCCGCTCGATGGAGCGCTGGTTTCTGAGAGAGCCTCGGGTCCGGCAGCGGCCACGTGCCGCCGCTCGATGGAGCGCTGGTTTCTGAGAGAGCCTCGGGTCCGGCAGCGGCCACGTGCCGCCGCTCGATGGAGCGCTGGGTTCTGAGAGAGCCTCGGGTCCGGCAGCGGCCACGTGCCGCCGCTCGATGGAGCGCTGGTTTCTGAGAGAGCCTCGGGTCCGGCAGCGGCCACGTGCCGCCGCTCGATGGAGCGCTGGTTTCTGAGAGAGCCTCGGGTCCGGCAGCGGCCACGTGTTGCCGCTCGATGGAGCGCTGGTTTCTGAGAGAGCCTCGGGTCCGGCAGCGGCCACGTGCTGCCGCTCGATGGAGCGCTGGTTTCTGAGAGAGCCTCGGGTCCGGCAGCGGCCACGTGCCGCCGCTCGATGGAGCGCTGGTTTCTGAGAGAGCCTCGGGTCCGGCAGCGGCCACGTGCTGCCGCTCGATGGAGCGCTGGTTTCTAAGAGAGCCTCGGGTCCGCAGCGGCCACGTGCCGCCGCTCGATGGAGCGCTGGTTTCTGAGAGAGCCTCGGGTCCGGCAGCGGCCACGTGCCGCCGCTCAATGGATCGCTGGCTTCTGAGAGAGCCTCGGGTCCGGCAGTTGCCACGTGCCGCCGCTCAATGGATCGCTGGCTTCTGAGAGAGCCTCGGGTCCGGCAGCTGCCACGTGCCGCCGCTCAATGGATCGCTGGCTTCTGAGAGAGCCTCGGGTCCGGCAGCGGCCACGTGCCGCCGCTCGATGGAGCGCTGGTTTCTGAGAGAGCCTCGGGTCCGGCAGCGGCCACGTGCCGCCGCTCGATGGAGCGCTGGTTTCTGAGAGAGCCTCGGGTCCGGCAGCGGCCACGTGCCGCCGCTCGATGGAGCGCTGGTTTCTGAGAGAGCCTCGGTGTGTTCAGCGGTCTGGGAAGCTGCTTACGGGCCGCAACAGAGTGAACTCGATAGTCGTCCAGTCTGTTTACAAAATGTCGGGAGAATCCTAGACCATCGTATCATGTAAGGCAACTGTTATGAGGATGAATAACACTTATGAAAACCTGTTAGTGGTTCTGTTTTCCATGATGGACAATGGGGAACCTCAACCTTAAGTTGTTCCTTTCACGAAACTATTTTCTGTCAAATGCATACACCTTTTGTATGGCATTTATTCGTTGTGTTGCCTCTTTAACACGCGCAGTGGAGAGGGGTATGCCACTAACAGGCAGTGGAAGGGGGATCACTTTAGTGCCCCCCCCCCCCACACCTAAGATCTCCGAAAGTATGCGAGCTAGAATAATGCAACTTACATGGTCGGTAGGTGCTATGATGATTTACATTTTCTGAAATTTGCTTGACCTTCGGTAAATATCTTCAAGGTCATACGAGGTCACGAAGGTCAAATCTGGCCTAATATCACCATTTTGGAATTTGACCTATGACGTCACAGGTCACCAGCAATGTGTTTAAAGTTGTTTTCGGGGATGAACATTGACATTGTCTACCGAATGGCGTTTGAATCATTCCGATCCGACTGTTGGTTCCGAAGATATCGATTTGCCGACCGCGATTCTGGCAGTCATCTTTGACTGAAAATCCATATAACTAAAAAATGTATCGACTGATTTCGATATTTTGTTTTGCGTCAAACTATCTGCTATTGAGTTGGCATTAATGTCTCTAAAAAAAAAACACCGCCCTGTTGCGCTTCGTTTTCGAGCTATTCACGAAAAACGTGTGGGGGGGGGGGGGCACAAAAGTTGCCCCCCCCCCCCTCCACTGCGCGTGTTAACCCTCGCCTTACGGGAGCTGTTTTCACCTTCGCCCTACGGGGGGGGGGGGGGGCTGACAGGCCCCCTGGTTACTTCCAAACCAAGCAACTTCTAGACCAGTTTTGTCTCAGAAATACAGAAAAGGTAATTATTTTTTCGCATCTTTTCAAAAAAGTAAAAAAACTTATTAAAAAAATGGCGTCATACGTTCCTAACACTTAGCGAGCCATCACTCAGTCAAAAATAGAGATATTGCTTTGAAATTTGGTTGGGGTGTTGTACATACTCAGTTCTCTGACATATATTCCGGTTTTAACATCTTTGAAAATTTTGATTTTGTGGTGATTTCCCCCCCATTTTTTTTGGGGGGGGAGATCAAAAACCAAAAATTTTGGGAATCCGAGATTGTTATTTGAAAGAGAATGCCATTTTCTATCTTTGCTGAATTGCGTTTGCAATTTGCAATAAAACTCTGTTTTATACGATTTTTCAAATATTTATATTTTTCACCGACATGACGTCATCAAAACATAATTATCTCCCAAACCATTGAATCAATTTCAAAGAAATTTTACAGCATGGGTATAATTGTTGTAAACTCAGCTACTGAAAATTTCGGCAAGATGCCCCATGTGTAAAAAGTTATTCGAGAAAAACCTCGGGGGGGGGGGGCTGTCAGGCGAGGGTTAAATAACACCTTGTTTCCATGCTATACAAAATAATTATTGCCATTTCAGCTAATAAGCTACCAGTTTCCTAATGATCCATAGCCCTACATCTGCATTCCAATCACGTGACCTACAGTATTCGGGAGAAAAAATATATCCAATGAGAATGGGTAAGAAATATAACCAATGAGAAATGGTAAAAATAGCACACGGAGCATTTGAATGTCACTCATGTACTTGCTGTACTTGATTATCAATTATCAGGTGTGGAGGGTTCATAAACCTTGTTGGTCCTGCTCTTGTCCTATTTAGAAATTACGCCAGATTCATGCCACCGCCATGGATTACGCCATAGATCCTAGATCAACGATCCTAGATCAACGATCCTAGATCAACGATCCTAGATCAACGATCCTAGATCAACGATCCTAGATCAACGATCCTAGATCAACGATTCTAGATCAACGATCCTAGATCAACGATCCTAGATCAACGATCCTAGATCAACGATCCTAGATCAACGATCCTAGATCAACGATCCTAGATCAACGATCCTAGATCAACGATCCTAGATCAACGATCCTAGATCAACGATCCTAGATCAACGATCCTAGATCAACGATCCTAGATCAACGATCCTAGATCAACGATCCTAGATCAACGATCCTAGATCAACGATCCTAGATCAACGATCCTAGATCAACGATCCTAGATCAACGATCCTAGATCAACGATCCTAGATCAACGATCCTAGATCAACGATCCTAGATCAACGATCCTAGATCAACGATCCTAGATCAACGATCCTAGATCAACGATCCTAGATCAACGATCCTAGATCAACGATCCTAGATCAACGATCCTAGATCAACGATCCTAGATCAACGATCCTAGATCAACGATCCTAGATCAACGATCCTAGATCAACGATCCTAGATCAACGATCCTAGATCAACGATCCTAGATCAACGATCCTAGATCAACGATCCTAGATCAACGATCCTAGATCAACGATCCTAGATCAACGATCCTAGATCAACGATCCTAGATCAACGATCCTAGATCAACGATCCTAGATCAACGATCCTAGATCAACGATCCTAGATCAACGATCCT
The DNA here is from genome assembly GCA_036785665.1 of Chirona hameri. Lineage (NCBI taxonomy): Eukaryota > Metazoa > Arthropoda > Thecostraca > Balanomorpha > Balanidae > Chirona > Chirona hameri. The sequence continues at coordinate 123,138 of JAXIVJ010001214.1, forward strand.
AGATCAACGATCCTAGATCAACGATCCTAGATCAACGATCCTAGATCAACTATCCTAGATCCGCCATAGATTACGTCATAGATCTACCGCCATAGATTACGCCGGTAATCCCACTGATTCCCACTCATGGTATGCAGCGGACGCCCAAGGTATCATTGCTGTTGCCGTTTTTGCCGTCCACCGGCGACCTTGAGTGGCATCACCGGCTGCCGTGCAGGCCACTGACTATCTCTGCTGAGAGATTAATCACTGTAGATTGCTGACGGTGGGCGGCGGCGGCGGCCGATACCGGCCCAGCTGGCCGGCTGATGACTGGTCTGTCAGTCAGAGGGGGGAGGGGGGGGGGGGCTTAGGGGCGCTGCAACTCCTCAGGTTATGTGTCGGCCGGGAGTCGGGACCGTATCGCCGCTGCCGCCGCCGGTCAGGTGTCACGTGCCCGGCTCAGCACGGCTCGGCACGGCTCAGGCCGGCTGTAAACAGCCGCGCGCGACCGGCCCTGGCCGCGGCGCCAGGCGTCCGGCGTCAGTCGTATCACCGTCTCCGCCGCGACTGTGGGCCCACTGCAGACACAGCTGCAGTCCGCTGCGCCGACCCGGGCGACACGGCCCAGTGGTACTGGGGAGTGGGGGTCGGCTGGCAGGCGCGCGGTGTGCTGCCGTGGACGGCCGGTACCGCGTCGCGTCGCGCTGTGCTGGGCTGGTGGTGGTGCAGGCTGGCTGCTGTGCTGGACCGGACGCACCTGAACAAGCCTGGCGCTGACTCGCCAACGGACGAGTGGTGGTGTGCCGCGCAGTGAGAGTGATTTGAGTGCATGCCGCGCGCCGCGCGTTCGACACGCTCCTGTGATCGGTGTGACGAAGCGGCGGGGCGCGGGCGCGGGTGGCGGGGATTCGGTGCGACCTTGTGACGCAGTGTGACCCGGTGCGACCTTGTGACGCAGTGTGACTCGGTGTGACCCGGCGTGACGCAGTGTGACTCGGTGTGACCCGGCGTGACGCAGTGTGACCCGGTGCGACCTTGTGACGCAGTGTGACTCGGTGTGACCCGGCGTGACGCAGTGTGACTCGGTGTGACCCGGCGTGACGCAGTGTGACCCGGTGCGACCTTGTGACGCAGTGTGACTCGGTGTGACCCGGCGTGACGCAGTGTGACTCGGTGTGACCCGGCGTGACGCAGTGTGACTCGGTGTGACCCGGCGTGACGCAGTGTGACTCGGTGTGACCCGGCGTGACGCAGTGTGACCCGGTGCGACCTTGTGACGCAGTGTGACTCGGTGTGACCCGGCGTGACGCAGTGTGACCCGGTGCGACCTTGTGACGCAGTGTGACTCGGTGTGACCCGGCGTGACGCAGTGTGACCCGGTGCGACCTTGTGACGCAGTGTGACTCGGTGTGACCCGGCGTGACGCAGTGTGACTCGGTGTGACCCGGCGTGACGCAGTGTGACCCGGTGCGACCTTGTGACGCAGTGTGACCCGGTGTGACCCGGCGTGACGCAGTGTGACCCGGTGCGACCTTGTGACGCAGTGTGACCCGGTGTGACCCGGCGTGACGCAGTGTGACCCGGTGCGACCTTGTGACGCAGTGTGACCCGGTGTGACCCGGCGTGACGCAGTGTGACCCGGTGCGACCTTGTGACGCAGTGTGACCCGGTGGAGCATTACTTTGTGTGGCCTGGCGCAGTGAGCCCAGTGGGGCTGAGTGCTATTTGACAGAAACCTGGCGGCCCCCAGGCGACCCTGTGATATCGGGTGTGACCCAGTGAGCTGCGGTGTGACTTGGCGTGACCTGGCGTGACCCGGTGTGACCCGGTGTGACCCGGCGGGGTGGTGTCACCGCTGCGGCGGGACCATGGCGGCCATGCACGCTGACGACAACCTGCTGTACGTTACAGTGAACAGCGAGGCCAACGCGGTGCGTATCGAAATCGTGGAAGGCTGCTTCGGCAGCTCTGGCCAGCCGCTGGCCGTGCCAGGACGGGTGCTGGTCGGCGAGGGGGTGCTCACCAAAATGTGCCGCAAGAAGCCCAAGCCGCGGCAGTTCTTCCTCTGCAACGACATCCTCATCTACGGAAACATCGTCATCAACAAGAAAAAGGTGGGTGCCGGGCTCAAGCTCTGTTAGTACAGGGTTTTTCATAATGAATGTTACTTTTAAATCAGCCGGAGGAAGACCAAAAAATATTATAAAGCTCGCGGATGTTTAGGTTATATTGTTGCAAAAACGTGAAGGTTTTTATCTGTGCAAAAATTACCCCGAAACAATAAGTCTGATGGATGTTAAAGGCCAACAATTGCAGAATTATCAGTAAGCTACTTGCAGAATTCTCGTCTGCCTGCCTGGTGGGCTGCGTTCAGCGGCACGGTAACATGGGGCTTATACGGCTTCCACCCCAGCTTCTTCCGTATAATCCGCCACACAATTGTGGATGTGACAACGACTTGGCAGTCCTGGGGACAGATGTTTTTCTTGGCTGCTTGATATGGCTCCACCATCTGTCGAATGTTCTCCACGAGCTCAGCTGATGTTGCAGTTCGACCCTGAGGCTTTGATGGGGAGATGGAGCCTGTTGACTGAGACCTTTCGACCAGTCTCTTGAAAGCCATCCTTGATGGTATGTCATTTATTTTCTGAAAGTGTCTGCCAAACTTTCGGCGCACTGCAGCTATGCTTTTCAGCGCACCATACTGAGGGACTGCCTAAACTGCCTCTTCGTTTGAAAACGGCGCGTTGCAGCGTTTCTTGGGCCTCGATATTGTCGGCCTATAGCATCCATCAGACTAATTGTTTCGCGGCAATTTTTGCACAGATAAAAACCTTCACGTTTTTGCAACAATATAACCTAAAAATCCGCGAGCTTTATAATATTTTTGGTCTTCCTACGGCTGATTTAAAAGTAACATTCATTCTGAAAAACCCTGTATATATAGTATATGTAGTATATAGTATGTCATGTGCGATGTGCATGGACGGATGAAATCAAAGAAACAGGTGTCTCCGTGATTCTGTGTGCTCTAGATTCTACGTAGATTCTTGATTCTACTTTGGTAAGCATGGTCACATGATATTCGCTATCTCGATGAAATATTTGCGTTGAAGTTGTGTTGCTGGTATTGGTTTAGCATGGCGTGAGCGTGTTGCCACGCTGTTCGCGCTCCAGGCTTCACGCCCACCCGCTGACGCCAATCCGGGTTGACATCACCATCACACATCACGTGCTCTAACGTCACGCCTCATAGACACGTGCAGGGCCAGGCCCGACCACTTCCCACGTCGGGAACTTTGTCGCTAAGTGGAGAACTTTGTCGTCGAGCGCTTCAGTGAAGTGATTCAGTGAAATGATTCAGTGTGTCCCAGCGGTGAGGCATTGACCGTGACTTCCTGGGAAATATCGTCGTATGAATGAGTCCACGTCATGAGTCCACTGTGTCCGAGGATTGGTTGTAAGTATCGCACTATGTTAGCAGAGCTGAGAGCCGCCCCGGTCCGGCTGCCGCCCCGGGTGACGTCATTGTGTGCCGCCACCGGTGTGGGACGTGCCGGCCGGTCGGGCAGTTGTGGCGCCGTGCTGGCTGCTATGCGATACGTCGGCGAAACACAAGCCGTCGCCTGCCGCCCACCAAACACAGCTGGGGCGGGTGGGACACCAACCGTCCGCTGCTGCGCAGCTGTGGGAGGTGCCGCGTCCGACGGCACGGTGCACGATGGAAATCTGCGGGGCTCACGAGGATGATGTAGAGCAGTGTCTTGTGGGCACGCGCAGCAACGCTGAAATGTTTCTCAAAACTTCTGAAGGTGGCTAAAAAATCGATGATGTGGTAAGGTCGTCAGGAGGACACTGTTGATTAATGGAGAAGTGCACTGACGATAAGCCTTGGAATAGCATTTTATAGATCACTCATAGCTCGGCCTCATAGCGCTGATTGACTGGTTAACTGCTGCCGAGCTGACTCATAGCTCGGCCTCATAGCGATGATTGACTGGTTAACTGCCCCCGAGCTGACTCATAGCTCGGCCTCATAGCGCTGATTGACTGGTTAACTGCCCCCGAGCTGACTCATAGCTCGGCCTCATAGCGCTGATTGACTGGTTAACTGCTCCCGAGCTGACTCATAGCTCGGCCTCATAGCGCTGATTGACTGGTGAACTGCCCCCGAGCTGACTCATAGCTCGGCCTCATAGCGCTGATTGACTGGTTAACTGCTCCCGAGCTGACTCATAGCTCGGCCTCATAGCGCTGATTGACTGGTGAACTGCTGCCGAGCTGACTCATAGCTCGGCCTCATAGCGCTGATTGACTGGTTAACTGCTCCCGAGCTGACTCATAGCTCGGCCTCATAGCGCTGATTGACTGGTTAACTGCTGCCGAGCTGACTCATAGCTCGGCCTCATAGCGCTGATTGACTGGTTAACTGCCCCCGAGCTGACTCATAGCTCGGCCTCATAGCGCTGATTGACTGGTTAACTGCTGCCGAGCTGACTCATAGCTCGGCCTCATAGCGCTGATTGACTGGTTAACTGCTCCCGAGCTGACTCATAGCTCGGCCTCATAGCGCTGATTGACTGGTTAACTGCCCCCGAGCAGTTACAATCCGAGCTACAGCTCCCGAGCTTTGAATGTCAGTAAATTGCCAGCCGTCTATGGTTAGTGTGTCGTGTCTGTGGAGGCTCACTGCAGCAATAATGCATGATACATGGCATGTCTCGCCGTGGACAATGTAGACAAGGCCAAGTGGTCGGAGAATATCGATCCCTTGAGTACCTTTCACTCTGCTGCCGAGAGGCATGCTTTTTAACCCAGTGTCTTGCCTGGTCGTCTATTGTCGTTACAGCGCCACATAAGCTGGTGACACGGAATTCAGAATCGGTTATTTCGTTTTAACATTACGGTCGTGTTAAAGGTGAACTTATCTCGCTCTCTGCTCTCTCGATCTCTCGCTCTCTTATTCGCTTGATCTCCTGCTCTCTCTCCTTGCGTGTGTCCAGTCTCAGAGTCGCTGGAGCTGGTGGACTGTGACCGTCCCGCTGGGATGAGGGTCTAATAAATTTGTAGTGCGAGATAGATGTGTTTATTCAAATGAGCTGCGACAACATATCTGATAGGTCATTATAACAACTGTTAAAACAAACAAGCACTTGCTCTTTACTGTCTGTATGGGCCAGATGTGTGTCGCATTGGCATAAAGCAAACAGAAAGGAAGTGCTGATGGTGGAAGCCCAGATCACTGACGTCTCGGCGGCGGCCGAGGAACGAGGAGCCATCCAGCGGGAGAAGCTTCTCCGGCTCGACCCCCGGATCCCGGCCCATAGAACTGCAAAACGCGTCACCAAACGCCGACTAAAGAACCGAGACACGTGGAGGGAGAGGGCGACGGCAGTAGTCGCTGAGGAGGCCAGCCTGGAAGGACAGCCCAGGGAGAACCAGGCGGTCGCTCACCAACCCCGTGGGAAAGCGACAACAAGGGATCTGTCCGCATCATCACCACACCGGCGGGCCCTACAAGAAAGGGAGACGGAGCCGAGGCGAGGAGAGAGGCATTCGAGGGCGCCACCTCCGACCTGGCTCCTGCTCTCCTGCTCAATCGAAGTACTTCACGGTCGGCTCTGCGGCCGGCGGCTTCGGGAGCGGCGGTTGCGGCATCACCCGATCGGAGGACGCGGGCAAAGGTGACCGCACGTGGGCGGTGCCGGCAGGACAGCTCACCAGCTCGTACCGGACCGAGATGCTGAGGGAATGGAAGCACTGGGCGACATCTCAGACGCCCCGGCACATGTCAGGCGCTTCCGCATTCACACCGACTCCCTGTGGCTGCTGACCAAGCTGTAGGACGCGCCGTGGAGACCACAACCAGCCACCATGACAACCATCAGAGACCAGTTGGCGGAAATCTGCCGGCGGGGAGGAGACATCCAACTGGTGTGGGTCCCGGGCCATGTCGGAGTCCGGGGGAACGAGGAGGCGGACTCCGCGGCGAGCGAAGGGAGAGCCCTGAACGACCGACCTGACCAGACCCCCTGCCGGTGGACATGGCCTCGGCCCGCACTGCCGACAGATGTGCAGGAGGCGGTGGACCGGGGCCTACCACGAAGGGGTCCCATTCGACCACTTCCACCGGAGAGCGACGGGCAGCCGCCCGATCAAGGTCAGCCGCAGCTGGACGAGACTGGAGCAGGAGACGCTGCACCAGTTGCGCGTCAACCGCTGCCCCCTCCTACGGGACACGCCCCGGAGGTGGAGGAGGGCCGGCGAGGACGGCAACTGCGAGATCTGCTTCGAATCCGAGGATTCGGAACACCCTATTTCCATCCCCAGCGCACAAGGATCCTCCCCCCCCCCCGACCATCCTCCAAGACGACCCCGGGAGCAGTCGTCGACTTCATGCGGGCGACCGGCCTGCTCCGGGGGCCCGGCCATCGGCGTGCTGCCGAGTGCCGCCGGACACTTAGCAGGAGAAGAAGCAGAGAAAATGTGTGGTAACGTGTCTGGACTCTGGAGACGGTAAAACTCACGGTGGTCTGGTAACGTGTCTGGACTCTGGAGACGGTAAAACTCACGGTGGTCTGGTAACGTGTCTGGACTCTGGAGACGGTAAAACTCACGGTGGTCTGGTAACGTGTCTGGACTCTGGAGACGGTAAAACTCACGGTGGTCTGGTAACGTGTCTGGACTCTGGAGACGGTAAAACTCACGGTGGTCTGGTAACGTGTCTGGACTCTGGAGACGGTAAAACTCACGGTGGTCTGGTAACGTGTCTGGACTCTGGAGACGGTAAAACTCACGGTGGTCTGGTAACGTGTCTGGACTCTGGAGACGGTAAAACTCACGGTGGTCTGGTAACGTGTCTGGACTCTGGAGACGGTAAAACTCACGGTGGTCTGGTAACGTGTCTGGACTCTGGAGACGGTAAAACTCACGGTGGTCTGGTAACGTGTCTGGACTCTGGAGACGGTAAAACTCACGGTGGTCTGGTAACGTGTCTGGACTCTGGAGACGGTAAAACTCACGGTGGTCTGGTAACGTGTCTGGACTCTGGAGACGGTAAAACTCACGGTGGTCTGGTAACGTGTCTGGACTCTGGAGACGGTAAAACTCACGGTGGTCTGGTAACGTGTCTGGACTCTGGAGACGGTAAAACTCACGGTGGTCTGGTAACGTGTCTGGACTCTGGAGACGGTAAAACTCACGGTGGTCTGGTAACGTGTCTGGACTCTGGAGACGGTAAAACTCACGGTGGTCTGGTAACGTGTCTGGACTCTGGAGACGGTAAAACTCACGGTGGTCTGGTAACGTGTCTGGACTCTGGAGACGGTAAAACTCACGGTGGTCTGGTAACGTGTCTGGACTCTGGAGACGGTAAAACTCACGGTGGTCTGGTAACGTGTCTGGACTCTGGAGACGGTAAAACTCACGGTGGTCTGGTAACGTGTCTGGACTCTGGAGACGGTAAAACTCACGGTGGTCTGAGTAGAGTACACTTTTGTCTGTTCTTGAGGCCTGAGGTCAATTTGCGCTTGCACTCACAGTTCTCTAGTTGAGTTAAGCATCACTTGACCTGGTTAAGACAGTAAGCAGGCTTGTGTCCGCCCGCAATGCATATGTCATGTGAGCTCCTGCTCTGAGGCGGACATGTATCGTCTCGTGGCGCTCAGATGGTCCTGAAAACTCGGCCATGTATTGCTCCAGCTGTGCTCTCTGTGATGTGCAGAGTGTTAACAAATGTGTCCTTGGTGTCATCTGGCGTGGTCGCGTCAACATTTTGGAGATTACCCATAGGTTTTAAAAAAATACCACTGAACATCGTTTCGGGCCCGGCGAGCCTGGTGATATGCCTGAGATGTCTGTTTAACTGACATGCTGGCCTTACGCCGTGTTTGATCGTACTAAATCATTGCATTGAATGCACAGTACGCGGTCCATTGTCGTGACAATTGGCCGCACGTCAGCTGTCCCTCTGACCACCGGTGGAGAAGCTGAGCTCACCCGCCCGCGCCGGGCGCTATGATATACTTCACGCGCCTCACTTGAGGCTTCGAACCGTATTTGAGCACCGGCCTAACCAGGCAGGGTATGCTAATGCATTCACCCGCATGCATGTCCGAGCGGCCGTTTCCATAGCTGCCAAGTATTGGGTGGAATGTACCGTTGTTGGGTGCGGCTGGTGGTGGTATCCTGAGTAGGGCACGTTCCCCCGAGTCTGTCGTTCGGGATGTCCCTGTCGGCTGGCGGGGCTCTCAAGTGCAGATCAAACGCTCCGTGTACGAAGCTTACCCGTACCGTGTATGTGATTTGTCGGCCGTAAAGCTGGGGGCCGTAAAGCTATTCGATCAAAGCAACTGATCGCTGCAGACTATAAGCCATTGGTCTAGGATACTACACAATACACATACACCTTTCGCCTCATACCAGGACAAGTGAATGGCCATTTGGTCCTGGGCTAGCCGTTGCAGAGCGTCAGTGTCGGCCATATTAATGCATGTCACGTTGCGTCATGCATCTGCCCTCTGTGGTCCGTGATGGCGCACTGACACTCTGTGGTCCGTGATGGCGCACTGACACTCTGTGGTCCGTGATGGCGCACTGACACTCTGTGTACCCGTGCTGCGGTCTGGTCTGCCCTGTGTGGTCCGTGATGGCGCACTGACACTCTGTGGTCCGTGATGGCGCACTGACACTCTGTGGTCCGTGATGGCGCACTGACACTCTGTGGTCCGTGATGGCGCACTGACACTCTGTGGTCCGTGATGGCGCACTGACACTCTGTGGTCCGTGATGGCGCACTGCCACTCTGTGGTCCGTGATGGCGCACTGACACTCTGTGGTCCGTGATGGCGCACTGACACTCTGTGGTCCGTGATGGCGCACTGACACTCTGTTGTGTACCCGTGCTGCGGTCTGGTCTGCCCTCTGTGGTCTGTGATGGCGCACTGACACTCTGTTGTGTACCCGTGCTGCGGTCTGGTCTGCCCTCTGTGGTCTGTGATGGCGCACTGACACTCTGTTGTGTACCCGTGCTGCGGTCTGGTCTGCCCTCTGTGGTCCGTGATGGCGCACTGACACTCTGTTGTGTACCCGTGCTGCGGTCTGGTCTGCCCTCTGTGGTCCGTGATGGCGCACTGACACTCTGTTGTGTACCCGTGCTGCGGTCTGGTCTGCCCTCTGTGGTCCGTGATGGCGCACTGACACTCTGTGTACCCGTGCTGCGGTCTGGTCTGCCCTCTGTGGTCCGTGATGGCGCACTGACACTCTGTGTACCCGTGCTGCGGTCTGGTCTGCCCTCTGTGGTCCGTGATGGCGCACTGACACTGTGTACCCGTGCTGCGGTCTGGTCTGCCCTCTGTGGTCCGTGATGGCGCACTGACACTCTGTTGTGTACCCGTGCTGCGGTCTGGTCTGCCCTCTGTGGTCCGTGATGGCGCACTGACACTCTGTTGTGTACCCGTGCTGCGGTCTGGTCTGCCGGCTGTGGTCCATGATGGCGCACTGACACTCTGTGTACCCGTGATGGCGCACTGACACTCTGTTGTGTACCCGTGCTGCGGTCTGGTCTGCCCTCTGTGGTCCGTGATGGCGCACTGACACTCTGTGTACCCGTGCTGCGGTCTGGTCTGCCCTCTGTGGTCCGTGATGGCGCACTGACACTCTGTGTACCCGTGCTGCGGTCTGGTCTGCCCTCTGTGGTCCGTGATGGCGCACTGACACTCTGTTGTGTACCCGTGCTGCGGTCTGGTCTGCCCTCTGTGGTCCGTGATGGCGCACTGACACTCTGTTGTGTACCCGTGCTGCGGTCTGGTCTGCCCTCTGTGGTCCGTGATGGCGCACTGACACTCTGTTGTGTACCCGTGCTGCGGTCTGGTCTGCCCTCTGTGGTCCGTGATGGCGCACTGACACTCTGTTGTGTACCCGTGCTGCGGTCTGGTCTGCCCTCTGTGGTCCGTGATGGCGCACTGACACTCTGTGTACCCGTGCTGCGGTCTGGTCTGCCCTCTGTGGTCCGTGATGGCGCACTGACACTCTGTGTACCCGTGCTGCGGTCTGGTCTGCCCTCTGTGGTCCGTGATGGCGCACTGACACTCTGTTGTGTACCCGTGCTGCGGTCTGGTCTGCCCTCTGTGGTCCGTGATGGCGCACTGACACTCTGTTGTGTACCCGTGCTGCGGTCTGGTCTGCCCTCTGTGGTCCGTGATGGCGCACTGACACTCTGTTGTGTACCCGTGCTGCGGTCTGGTCTGCCCTCTGTGGTCCGTGATGGCGCACTGACACTCTGTTGTGTACCCGTGCTGCGGTCTGGTCTGCCCTCTGTGGTCCGTGATGGCGCACTGACACTCTGTTGTGTACCCGTGCTGCGGTCTGGTCTGCCCTCTGTGGTCCGTGATGGCGCACTGACACTCTGTTGTGTACCCGTGCTGCGGTCTGGTCTGCCCTCTGTGGTCCGTGATGGCGCACTGACACTCTGTGTACCCGTGCTGCGGTCTGGTCTGCCCTCTGTGGTCCGTGATGGCGCACTGACACTCTGTGTACCCGTGCTGCGGTCTGGTCTGCCCTCTGTGGTCCGTGATGGCGCACTGACACTCTGTGTACCCGTGCTGCGGTCTGGTCTGCCCTCTGTGGTCCGTGATGGCGCACTGACACTCTGTTGTGTACCCGTGCTGCGGTCTGGTCTGCCCTCTGTGGTCCGTGATGGCGCACTGACACTCTGTTGTGTACCCGTGCTGCGGTCTGGTCTGCCCTCTGTGGTCCGTGATGGCGCACTGACACTCTGTTGTGTACCCGTGCTGCGGTCTGGTCTGCCCTCTGTGGTCCGTGATGGCGCACTGACACTCTGTTGTGTACCCGTGCTGCGGTCTGGTCTGCCCTCTGTGGTCCGTGATGGCGCACTGACACTCTGTTGTGTACCCGTGCTGCGGTCTGGTCTGCCCTCTGTGGTCCGTGATGGCGCACTGACACTCTGTTGTGTACCCGTGCTGCGGTCTGGTCTGCCCTCTGTGGTCCGTGATGGCGCACTGACACTCTGTTGTGTACCCGTGCTGCGGTCTGGTCTGCCGGCTGTGGTCCGTGATGGCGCACTGACACTCTGTGTACCCGTGCTGCGGTCTGGTCTGCCCTCTGTGGTCCGTGATGGCGCACTGACACTCTGTTGTGTACCCGTGCTGCGGTCTGGTCTGCCCTCTGTGGTCCGTGGTGGCGCACTGTGTGCACTGACACTCTGTTGTGTACCCGTGCTGCGGTCTGGTCTGCCCTCTGTGGTCCGTGATGGCGCACTGACACTCTGTGTACCCGTGCTGCGGTCTGGTCTGCCGGCTGAGGTGAGCTGACGTGCCCAGCTGCCGGCACCGTGAAGCTGCCCTCTGATGCCGACCGATGTCTGTTCTCTGTTTGCCTGTCTGTGTGTCTGTGTGTCTGTGTGTCTGTGCGTGTGTGTGTCTGTGTGTCTGTGTGTCTGTGTGTCTGTGTGTCTGTGTGTCTGTGTGTCTGTGTGTCTGTGTGTCTGTGTGTCTGTGTGTCGGGAGTCGGACGGACGGACGGGGCACGGCGCACCTGTCGGGACCCGAGTACCGGGTGCCGAGTGCCGGTCCTGTACTCTCACCACCTGTGGCGGACGTCAGCGGCGTGTGTGTGTGTGGAATGCGCCGCCCGCACAGGTGCCGTCCGTGGTGACGTCACGAAAGGCGACATAGGATGTCTAGGCTTTGTTTTGCTGACTGGCCGATTTTCGCAGTGTACCTTAATTGCCGAATGGAGACAATGCGTTAAACAAAACAAGGTGAAATGTCTGCTGTGTATGTCGTGCTGAAGGAAGGAAGAGTGTGCCCCATTGTGTTGGTAGTATGTGGCTGAGGCCGACATGGTAGTATGTGGGCTGAGG